>JACSYO010001717.1:810000-999284 GCA_016806645.1 Ophiodon elongatus
CTCTGTTATGCTGTTCATTCTGTACACATGACATCTATTTTCGTACTCTGTCCATCCTGGGAGAGGGATCCTCCTCTGCTGCTCTCCTGAAGGTTTCTTCCATTTTTCTCCCTGTTGATAGGGTTTTTTGGGGGAGTTTTTCCTGAGTCGATGAGAGGTTCTGGGACAGAGGATGTCAGTGTGTACAGATTGTAAAGCCCTCTGAGGCAAATTTGTAATTTGTGATTTTGGGCTATACAAAAATAAATTGAATTGAATTGAATTGACATCACAAAATACTGCCATTGTGAAGGATTGGGCGATTAATTGAAAAGTAATCGAAACAAACATTCCTACACTCCAGCGGACCTAAATACAGTCACATCGATAAATTGGATTAATCAGATTTGTTCTATTGCCCCCGCAATATACCTGAAAGCACAACAACAGATCTAAACCTGTAGGCATTGGAACACAACCAGACAAAGTTAGCTGCGTGGGATCATTTCATAAATTCAGTCGGCATGGCTGCACATTTTTAAGCAGAGTATAACTTTTGTCTTTGTGTCAATCTTCGTTGAGGGAACTGAGGCTCCTTTCTGCTCACAGGCTGTGCATTGTGTGCAATCCTGACCAGGCGGTTGAAGCCAATGGGGAAAGTGCCTTAAACTTGCATTCTCTCTATTGGCCACCAGGTGGCGACTCCTCTGGTTGCATCTGATTGTGTAGAAGTCTATGAGAAAATAGTTCTCAGAGTTGTCTGTGTTTTCACCATAGAACTTTAACTAACTAACAAACAAACAAACAATGTCTTATTCAGCATTCTGTTCCGACAGGCGTCTACCAGCGTCTCTACGTCACTCCCACTCCCTTTCAAGGATAATTTATTTAAAAAGAGGAATTTGACTGAATCTTTTCATATTTTCTTGAGATACACCACATACCAGTGCACAGAATACTGTCCACAAGCGGTCCCACAAGCCTGGCGCTTCCCTGCACACCAACGACTACACACCAACGACTACACACCAACTGCTCAACATACGCTCAAGCTCAAGTCAAGTTGGCTTTTGGAGACTTCGAAGGGGGCACCGATGATAATGATCATTGCCGTGAACTTTTATTTGGATATGGTATGGAGCCCTGTCTTTGCTGGGCTCTGTAGGTCATTCTTAACAAATAAAGTGTATGTTTATATGTATGATTTAAAGCATAATTACTAAGCTAACATTACGTGGTCGCGAGATATAAACAGCAGTATTTACCTGAAGCAAACGTCGGGGATGGCCGTTGCCAATTCCTCCCTGATTTTGGATTGGATTCTAAATTGTTGCCAGCGGACTGCTTAACCACAGTGTGTAGTGAAACCAGGACACCAGCGTGTCTCTAGTCCATAAAGAGTATAGACCACTGGTGTTGTGTTGGTTTTAGTGAACTGCATGGATGGACCAACAAATTCATGCTGCACTGAAGGCTCGTACCGGCTTACTTGAGACAATGACTAAATCAACACGCTCTGCTCCACCTCTAAAAGCCTGAGACTATAAATCAGCTCATATGCTGCCTGAGCTCCTGCTGCCTGCTGTCTTATTAGTCTTATCCTCTCCCCCACATACTGTACAGTGAAAGATTGTTGTTTCACTGCCATTTGTTAGTGTCAGACAAAAGCCTTCAATGCTGGCTTCAAACAGGCCTTTCCCTCAGTTCTTTACCAAGTTCTAACATATGTAGGCTATTACATGATAGAACCATCTATCAGGACTTAACAAAACATAATAAAAAAAAGGGCAGGAGGGCTGGAGCATACCAAAAAAATGGAACATTTTCTTTTTCATCTAAGAATAACAGAAAGGATGTTTGTGCTAAATGTCCATTAGCAGATGACCAGCGAGTGATGAGCAACAGCGACAGTTTCTTCTAAATTCTACACACATTGATGTTGATATTATCATACTTCATTTACACCACTGGTTCTCAAACTTTTTCTGTCACGCCCCACTTTGGAGGAAGAAAAATGTTCATGCCCCACCGCCCCAACAAAATTGTAACAAAATGGTCCATGTTGAATTTTTATTGACATAGAAACATTTTGTGACTCCTCCTCCATCTGTGATTTTTCAACTAATAAAGAAAATTGCAATCACTTTCAAGTAAACCAGATTTCTCCATCAGACAAAAACAAAATGTGCAATCACTTTGTTAGAACAATGCAAATAAAGTTCTATCTGTGCAAAAAATAACTAGTGTTTAGCAAAACATGGCTTATTGTGGCTGCAATTAACCTGTTTTGCACTGATTATATTTTTAAGATAACAACAATAAAGTGCAACCTGTGAAAAACTAAACAAAACAAGTTCAAATATTTGACAATAAAGAGTTTTACTGAGTTTTACACTGCGTATCTTTTCAAAACAACAATAACGTGCAACCTGTGCAAAACCAAACCAGATGAGGTCAGATATGTGAGCCATCAGGTTGTCTCAGTATTAGTGGAGCAGTGAGCTGCTTTCCACTAAAATCTTTTTAAAACGGGGTGTCAGACTTGATACGGCCTCTCTCAATCCAGGCTCCATGTAGAGCTCAGATCTGTACTTTGTTTGGAGAGAGGCAACAGCAGAGCAGCGATCTCTCAGAGGTAGGATGTGGTGAAGGGAAGCAGAACGCCGTGTGAGTCGCCAAGGAGCTTGGCCGTCGCGCATGCGCAACCGTAACCTGTTAACGGCGTAACGTAAACATGTACACGAAAGTACAGGCATTTCGCCATGTATTTATTAATGACTGCTGTGTTCATACCAAAAGCGCTGCGATTTTTTTCGCCCGAGTAGATTACACACAAAGTCACTGCACAGACGGGAATGGATGCGAATAACGCGAAGTTCCGCCGGGCGGCGCGAACCATTCGCCTCATTCGCGTGACGCTGTGTCTTTAAAGCCAATCAGCGTTGAGAAGCTCCGCCCGTCATCACTGACGTCTTACTAGAAACTATGGAGGAGAAGTTGATAGACTGGAAGCGGCAGTCCTCCCGATCCTGGAGAAGCTGTGAGCGGCTACGGATGATGTTATGAACCCAGACACGAGGGCGTCTGATGTTCCCACGTTTGTGGGACTTCCTCAACACGTACAAAGCAGAAATAGTGGTTATTTCTTCTATGGTGGATGGCGGAAATTAACTATTCCCACGGAGATAGGCCACGCCCCCACTCTGGCGCATCAAGCGCGAATGAAGCGAAATAACCACAAATAGTCGGGCGAGTAAACTCACGAGAGTAAAGCAGCGCGAAAATTCGCAACGCTTTTAGTGTGAACACAGCATAAGTTTTATGTCCGTGTACTTTGTACTTTTGTAATATGTGAAGTTCTCAATAAAGTTCTTGAAATAAAAATATTCAGCATTTCCCCCTGCGTCCCACCTGTAATACCACTGTGGGGCGCGCCCCACTAGAGGGGCGCGCCCCACAGTTTGAGAAACACTGATTTACACAGAGACCGATATGCTAACAGATATGAGTGGAAAAAAGCATTCATATCTACCTTTTTTTATTTTAGGATTACTTTTCAGACTATAATTTTTTTCATTTGTTGGACTAGATTTCAACATATTGTGGTGTTTAAGTACGTTCATACAGGTGGTTGGTGTGGCTGCATCCTGCTCTCACAACATCTAAAGGGTGCACGAGACTGGATTGATCAGGCCCAACCTGAGCCAGGATGCTTGTCCATTGCCCCCCTCTACTTAGCCTTCTCCGGCCTTGCCCCACGGTTAACTCGGTCTCAACTCCCTCCTCTCCCTTGGTTTGGCCTTTCCCCAGCTTGGCTACTGGATGCATCCGACTTCCAATCGTCCAGTCGTTACAGCCCCCACAACCTGCTTGTGGTGCAACCTGGACTCTGCCTCTCTCACTGCTGTCTTGGCTGAACATCTCAATCCTGTGTGGACCTCTATCCCAGCAGTGCTGACCTCTATCCCAGCAGTGCTGACCTCTATCCCAGCAGTGCTGACCTTGATGTCCTTCCAGTCACGCAGAAGTAGCTCTTGTCTCACTTTGGTTACCTTAAATTACTCGACTGGGCCCCCGATCGTGAGTTTTTCCTTCAAGATTACTCTGACACAAAATAATTGAATTTATCTTGTGATAATTGAGATGGAGGATGAAGGATCTCATCAACGGCTACCCAGTGTTTTGGTGTCCGATAAATCTGTGAACTCATGGACCTATCTATGAACCATTCAATATCAGATTTCATTGGCTCCCCGTGCCTGAAACTACACGCCAACACCAATGCATTGCTACACTTTTTTCTGTAACACTTCAAAGAATTCAGTGGAACGACCTGCTATCGTTATGATTCTCCACTGATTATTCATCCATACATTAACTGGACAGAAATTTTGAGATAGTTTTTGATATCTACCACCCTAGAATGTACCACAGAAGTGAGTCCACACACAAACAGGTAAAGTAGTAGTATTGGTATTTGTGTTGTTCACCCAGTGACGATGGAAAGGTCAACTATCACTGTTTGTCGTTATTTAGGTGAAGGGTAACATTTTCTGTCACGGTGGAGGTAAAAATGTATTTGACTCATAAAATCCTCCTCTGGGAGCCTTATCTCACACACACACACACACACACACACACACACACACACACACACACACACACACACACACACACACACACACACACACACACACACACACACACCTTCACGGCAGGGCTCCAGCCTAGCTTGTCATAAATTTAACCAAAAAATGTATCATTATTGTTTTGTTGCTGACTGATTGAATAAGCAACACAGCTGTCTAGGACATAATCTTAATTCATATGAGGACAAGAGAACTTTAAGTGTTATGTTTCGGGGCTGTAATTAGGCTTTTACTGCATATTCCCAATATTTCTCTCGTGCCCAATTATTTGCTGAGAGGGGCACTTCAGGCCCATCTCCATGCAGATTTGTTCTTCATGAATTATTTACTCCGCATCTGTATTGATCCCCTGCTTGTGTCAATAAGTAAAGGCACATCATTACCAATGAGCCACAGCTCAAAATTAATACAGCTGTATACCTGGAATACAGATGTTGACCTCTGGAAGCTTGAGACTTCATCAGTGGGTGTGTTAACATGGACATGAATATCCCAGTTATGGGGCTTATCCCGGTTTAGTTCCGCTGCAGTGCCACAGGCTTTCTGCTAATGCAACCCTCATCCCATTCTTTAAACCCCACTTGAGTTATAACAACCAGCAAAAACATACTTTGTAACAATTCACAATTTATACTGTACAGTTGCCATTGGACAAACTTTTTGGAACTGCTCATATTACGTTTCATCTTTAATCCAGGCCATGAAATAAAAATTATTGGCTTGAACGGTAATACAGTTACAGAACCTGAGAATTGATTCTCAAATTAAAAAGACAACTGGAACTAAAACAGGAGTTACAGCCCTCAGTGCAGAGAGAACGGCCCAAATCACGAGACAAGTCGAGGAAAGGACAACGATGACATTTTAAGATCCTCAACCGGTAGCAAAAAGGGTGGAACGCTTTTTGTTGTATTATTTTGATGAAGACTTCTGTTTTTGTAAAAGGTTTTAATTCAATTCAGAAGTTTCTTTTGGCTTTGGATAAAAAAATAAAAATAAAAAAAAACATTTGATTGATCATTGGTACAACGGGGAATTTATCAAGACATCTTTTATTAATTAAAGTCAATGGGAGATAGTCACATTGGTCAATAACACCGTGTCCAACTATAAATCCCTACACACCGAATGATGATAAAATGTGATGATCTACTGGCCATACCAAAAAATGAATTAAATAGCAAAAGTGGTACTGCAGCCTCTTTTTGAAAAACACATCACAGCGCAAACAAGCCCAGACATACAAGTAGCTGACATTACTGCAGATACCCCAGTGATGGTCCAATATTATCCAAAGCTGGCACGCGCTTTTCAGATACATTCCACTAAATATGACAGTAAGGGCCAATTTGGCCCACGGGGAGCCTCATTGATTGCTGTGGAGGTAAAAGAAAAAGGGGTCGGGGGTTGGGGGTGGGGGTATCTTGTCATCAATGTCAGCTCCTAAGCAGAGATGCACATTGACACGGAGAGAAAGAGGCAATGGTATCAGCTCACCTGATGAGCATCCAGGTCGATGATGGTAGCCCTTGAAATGCCTTCCACTCGCTCGAACAGAAACTGAAAGACAAATGAGAAAATGTCTCCCTTCTCTTTGAAGATGACACACTCAGAGTTCAGATTCTTTCAAAGGGAATCCAGAGTAAAACCCACACTTTACATATTAAATTACATTTGAGCAGAAATGTCCACCATAACCTGGTTAAGCTCACATCAATCTATTGGTTAGCGGTCTTACTCTTATTGAACGGAACCTGTTCAATAGCTGCATTTAAACACTTTCAACACGTTCCACAGACTCCTTTCTTTTTTTGTCTGCTTGAACTCGAACTTGCAAAGCAGGATGTTCATCAGCTGCAGGATTTTGAACATTAATACAAACAGAAGAAAGCCAAATGATGTAATGTTTGCTGAACAGCAGCCCCTGTGGCAAGTCTAGTAAGTGAGCCCGAGCCCCCAGGACCAGTGCTGGGCTGTGAGGCAGTGTTGGCATAGCGACCAAAGTCAGAATCATGTGACACCCACTGGCTCAAATTTTTTTTCCCCTATATACCATCATTAAGGATACAGCTGTAAAAGATTTTTTCTTTTTCTTACTTACTTTGATGTGTGCTGTGCATAAAATATAGAATATTACCACTTTTAAGTCTCACAGATTTGTGTAAGTCAATTATTTTGGTGCCATTCATGTGTGGGGACTTAGCTTAGTTAGTCAGGTCAGGTCTGTAATGCCCAAAATCGTGGAAGTTTAAGCAAGCAACTTTTAGGAATGAATGTGACACTCATCTTGGAACACGGTATACAGAACAGTACAGTTACTATTAATATATCTGTGCTACCAGAAGGAAACAAAAAACATGTGTCTGGGTGAGCTGCAGTATGTAAACTTCTTGTTTTAGTTTTTGTTATGAAATTTGTGAAAGAGATCTGCACCAAACTGCCTTTGGGGCCGATCACACCGAAATGCACGTGAAACCATGGTTACCTGAGTCGCGGGGCCCCTGGAGAGCACTCCTTTCTTGTGCCGTGTTTTTTTTATTTTTTTTTAGACGCGCATAAAAGCCCGGCGCACCGCTCGTCAATGTTACACTTGACCGAGGCAGCCAATAAAATCAAGAAGGAGGCGGGCTTTACTACTTCACCACTGACTTCTTGTTTTGAAGCCGGTAGATGTGGTTGGAATGGACATTGATATTTTATTTACGATGAACTACGTCATTTTCCCCTCCTCCACATTAAACAGCAGAGCAACAGCAATTCATTCCCTGTTATTTACGTTTGAACGCCTGGTGGTGCACCCCCCCCGCTCCACCAGCTCATCAGTCGCTTTGCCAAGGCCCTTTTTTAAACCCTCTGAGTGTTTTTTGCTAGGCAACCACTGATTGAGTTCTAACACTGCATTACACAAACCATGAACTAATAGTTTAATAGTTCAGTTTTAATGAATCAAAACCCAAAATCTCAAGTATCGCACTAATTTACCTCCCGGCTGTTTCCTCTTCAGATCATGTTAACTGCAGTTGATAAAGTCATGTAGCTCCGGGTTTCTAGTCACAGTCTCACTAAAAACAATTACAAAAAGCTGCCCCGTGCTCTGCCTGATCAGATAGTGTGAAGCTATCTCTTAAGTTTGCTACCATTACCCGCCATAAGCTACAGGTCATACCAGACCAAGTAAGGCTGGAGCAGCATAACTCTATTGAATGTATCTTTTTCAGAAGAGGAAGACTGTTCTTTCTTCTGTAAACAGTAACGTAGTCTCACTTTATTCAAATCAAACGCTTAGCCACTGGCCAGTGTTTGAGTGAAGGCTTCCAATGAGCCAACATCATGCACGGCCGGGCATCAGTCTTACCTTGATGGCCAGAGTGATGTCGGCGTAGGCGCAGAAGCCCCCCCCCCGGTCGCTGGAGCAGTGGTGGAAGCCTCCTCCTGGGAAACAGGAAATCCACCGGCTCAATGTCAGGCCCATTAGACGAGCCGAGCAGGTCACTGCGCATCTAAAGGGGTCTATTATTCCAAAACGACCGTAATTGGTCTTGGGGCTGTTATTGAGTTTATTGCGGCTTATGAAAATTGCCGCTGTTCCCCCGTTATACGACAATGGGTGTATTCACACCAGAATGGGGCCGCTCCAATGCGACTAAAAAGCTGGAAGAGCGGCGATGTTCAGAGCAGGGATAAAAACATTTTTTTAAAAAAGAATGAAGAGACTTTTTAAAATTGGGATGATAACCATTCATTCAGGTTAAGAGTTCTACTCCCCTCTGCCCTATATGCTCGTGTTCATTAAACCAGGGAAAAGAGTAGAATACTAATAAAGGCCAGGAAGGCGACGGGTGAAGTATGATTACCATTCATTGGCTGGCCCCCATAAACGGCCTCAACCTCCACGTCCTCGTAGTGTTGAGGCACACAATATGCAGATGTCAGAAACATTTGAATAGCCTTTTTATATCTCTATAGTTTATTGATGCAGAACAATCCCCCCCCCCTCTTCCCCCCCTGATTCATCAACAGAAGGTGCGAAGAAGCTGAGTAAGCAGGAGGTACAAAGGAAAAGTCTGATGCAGCTTTTTTTTTTCCCTGCTTGGCACAAATAATAAAAAGGATGACCCTCGCTTTTTTATTTTATTAATCTTTTTAGCCAAAGACCACCTACTCGATCAGCCCGGCTGCTGATGGCAGTAGGAAATGTGTTGTCACTGTTCTCAAACTGGAGAGTGAAATTTGGTGACGTAGCGGAATCTGGACAAAAAAAAAGGTTGCAGCCTTGAGTCAGACTTTTAAAATCAAAGTTGGACAGTTTATCTCTAATGTATCATCAACGTGTTCATGCTGGCCGTGGTCACGAAACATATAGAACTTTAATGTTGAGACTAAAGCCCAGAACATGTTCTAATGTTCTAATAAAACAAAGGAAAACATCACTTCTTCATGACATGGTACGCGTAGACGTCGACTTTAAAAGAGGACAGCGTATTGTATCGAGTGAAAAAACTTAACTTAATCCAGGCAGCAGTTACATTCCACCGTAAACCTCTTTGGCAAGTTGTAGTATAGAAATGTAAATGGTGAATGGACCTGTACTTGTATAGATCTTTTCTAGTCTTCTGACCACTCAAAGCTCTTTAACACTCCATGACATCATTCACCCATTCACACACTGATGGGAGGAGCTAAGGTGCCACCTGACCATCAGGACTAGCTACCATTCACACACCGTAGGCACAGCTACGGGAGACATCAGGGTTAAGTGTCTTGCCAAGGACACATCGACATGGGCTAGGAACCGCCGATCCTCTGATTGAAGGACGACCCTGCTCACCACTAAGCCACATTCGCCCCCAAATGTACTCTGACAGTAAAATATTGGAGTAGAATGTGCACCGGTTGAGTCTAGAAGGGTTGGTTGTCCATTTATGTATTCAGCGTGTATAGAAACTCACTTACCTACATTTACAGCCCATCCTCGGTCAATAGCCAGTTTTGCTGCCTGTTGAAGACGTAATATTTCAGTTAAATTCTCAAAATCAACATAGAGAGATGAATAAAGAGGACCCTTTCTGAGGGAAACAGAATTTTTTAAAGATAATGACCCATTTCAAATTAACCACAAAATTCAGCAACAATCATTAAGTGGCTTTTGCGTTTGCGAGAAATAAATCGTGTTTACTGAATAAAAATAAATAAAACCACTCTCTCTCTTTATGAAATTATAAGGATGTCTCAAGGTGATGCATTGAAAATGCTGCTTTTCAGTGCAGGGCACCGGTCCCGATTAAACACTTCCACTTCTGTTTGTGTTTACCACAGCATCTGTTTCCCCCCATTGGCAAGTCTGCCCTCCAACCATGTGGGGAACGTACAGAGCTTCTAAATCTACACACCGACAACAGGAGACGTACGAGGGCCTGAATGCCAGTAATCACTTTTCTGATCAGAAGGCATCGTTAATATTATGAGCTACATTAAAGCTGCTGTTTGACGTGTAGGAGAACACAACACGGCCTCTGTGAAATATGGCTCCCTGAGAGGAGCCAGCATGGATTTTAAACTGAGAGCTCAGCAGTCAAATTAGCCAATCACAATCAGCCTGTTCCGTTTCTGCACCAAAGGCTGCTAAATCACTTGTTGCTATGGTGATTGCGGCTAAGCTCACGTCTCAATGTCCTGCTCATAACCCAAGACTGTGACTCCTATCGCAGGGCTTGAACTACCACGTGCAGCAGTGCACGTTAATTAAATTGAACTGTGCGTGTAATTCCCAACACGTACGCGAGAGTCACAACACAAACTTACACCTGATAACATCGCGTCATGACGAGAGGACACTGATGGGATGTAACGCACTGAAAATGTCCTGATTTTCAAACTCTCATATATTAAGTAGAGAAATGTTTTCCTTCTGAGGTTAGTTGAAAGGTTTTATCTTTCAAATTTGTTTGCATAGAGGGACGCGACAGTTTCAGTTCCCTCGGCTGATTTAACGATCATTTAATCAATAAATCGATCATAAACTCAAATAATATTCATCGCTCTGCCAGTGCTATGTTCTTATGTGAGATCTCTGGTAACAGTCGCCTAATGTCGTTGTTGTTTAGCCTTCCTGAGGACAAGTCTATAAGAAGAGGACTCTACTTCTCTCTTGATTAGTCCCTCAAGGTGATTGACAGGTCTCTACCACGGCGTTGTCTGGTCTTGGAGCATTTTCACCCTAGAACTTTAACCCTTTCATGGTTGGTTTTCACTTCATGATTGGAACATTTTGGTCGCCTAAAAATGTCTTGTTGCATTCTGTTCCACCCTGTGGCGTCACTTCAGGTTCCAAAAACCAAGATGGCGACGGGTAAAAATGACCAACTCTTGGCTACAAACCGGCAGTCAACAAACCAATGGGTGACATTATGTACAGTCTATGGTAAAATATTGCCAGTTGAATCAGGCTCCTAAGATTGAATCATCAACTATTCCGGCTCACCCCCAATGAACATGGACAATCTAAAATTATTTTACTGCACAGATTTGGGGACAATTAAAGCTAAAGTTAGCTCAATTTACATTAATGTAAATGGAGGTGCACACAATTACCGGTAGAATAACAGTGTACGGTAACTCTTCCCAAGGGACTTCGAGTAGGAGAAAAGAGAGCCATGCGCTGTTTGTTTCACAGGTTGATCAGCCCTGATCCTAATGTGCATGGCTGAGCATGAGGAAGGGGTCATTTGTGGCTGGTCGCTCCCCCGGCTCATCCTCTTTAGAAACCGCCGGGGCTTATCGGCTACACCTCACAAAAGACAAAGACGAAGACAATCTTGGGAATTGCACGGCCAAAATGTAATCAGATGTGGTGTTTTGTTTCTTTCCACAAATCTAAATGCTGTTACATGCAGAGAGGCAGCAGCTCCTTGAACAGAGGGGTAAAGGGTTCTCCTGTCGGATGAAAAGAAGGGGGGTGATAGGATAGAAGTGTGTATAGGATGCCTGGGAGGGGGGCTATGGATGGATGTGTTAACACACTTCAGCATGTATGCACTCTCTTGCGGCCATGGCTCTCACACTCCTCTCTGTGTTGAAGGCAAGCGCTCAGCGTAAGCAGTGACAGCACCAGGCATATTTTACATCAGCCCTCTAATTGCATCCACACGACTCCATCGACCGTCTCACCTCTTGTGGGGTGAAAAGATCTTTGGATTGTAGTATATTTTGCTATAGAACGCCATACAATGTGCCTTATTAGCATAACACTGATGAGCTGGTGCATGTTCAAGTCTGTAGCCGTGCGTCGATCACATTAGCTTCCCGTCTATTTTCCTTGTTCCTTATTCTGCATCACCAGATTTGCAGAGAAGGCTCTTAGTTTTCCGTCGCGCTCCACTGAAAACAAAGTAAACCGCACAAAGAGGACAAGATGAGTCGAGATTTTCAGTGGGAGAAAGCTCAGAAACTAACCCTCGACAAATACTCAACCCATTCAGATCATTTGAGATATTACATCGGAGGAGAGGCTCTGATCAAATCAGGACAACACAGTCACTGGAGGAGATAAACTCAAGCTACTGTGTTAAAATGTTCATTTGCTACTATTTGGCACAATAACAGGGAACAAATCCACTGCAGCGGCAATTTCACTTTATTTTTGAAGTACTTTATATACTCTCTCCCCTGGCGTACTTCAGGGCTATGTCCTTGGCTTGACACCTCACACATTTTTTGACCACCGCAAAGCAGAGAGCACTGAACTTTCCCCTCCTCTTCTCTGGCATAACGACACTTTTAAGAACATTTACGTGACCGGATGACCTCCCCAGGTGCATGTTGTCTCACCACTGCAAGCTGAGTGTGGTTGTTTTTCCGTCACTGGGAAATACTCCACAAGATCTCTCCCTTACCACTTCTGAAAACCCAACTTATTCTTGCCACATTGGTAAAAAAACAACAACCTTGGTGTGATCCTCACATCCACCCATCCTTCTGCTTTGCTTGGTGGTGAGTTTGATCTTGGAAGGTCCTGGTCCTACTTGTTCATTTCTAGTCACAATATGTGGTTGTGGAGCTCCAACAAAAAGGAACCATTTACAGTTTTTTTCCAATGGAAGTCATTCCCCCAGTTCTCACACACTTTGTGCCCCCCCCCCAACCCTCCTCGGGCTATCTTCTATCAGCAAGGACAAAACAATTATGCTGGGCAAAACTTTTTATTCCCCTTAATTTTACAACATTTGCATGAAACATCAAATTAAATTCTAGAAAACTGTTTTGACATCAAACCTTGTTGTTAAAGCTTCATCATCAGATACAAAGCATGAAGGTGATGTAGAGTTTCTGAAGGTTGACTGAACAAGGTGAATGTCTCCCGCACCGTATCGAGGACTAAATGTCATCTCTAGATACAAGCAATATCATAAATTGTGCCTGTCTAAGAAGGGTTTTTCATGACGGATGAAGCAGTGCATGGTGGGCAACAGCCTACGCAGCTCAACACTTCAAGACCAGCAGAGTGAACCGTGTGCTGGACTGATTCCGCCCTGCGCTGACGGAGCCACCGTACACACTCTGCTGTACCTCTCCGCAACTCAGCCGCTGCTACGCAGGGAGACAGCTTGGTGAGTTTGATTTGGTTTTTGGCTAGTTTGTATGAAGTGGATCATACGATGACTTGGAGGCGGTTGCTTGCACACATCGCCTTTTGTTTCTGAATGAAGTGTGTTTTACGACGTTTTAGAACTCGTTGGTTGCATACAGCTTAACTGTTATTGTTTTGGAAGATGTGTATGGCTAATAGCTAACGGAACTCCAGAACCCTGCGCTAACAGCTAACGGAACTAGTGTACGCACGATGCTGTGCCTCGCCGCTGCAAAGTGGGTAGACGGCTTCATTTTGTTTTTGCCATGTTGTTATTGTTCCCAGATTGTAAGAAGTGTACAGTATTATACGAGTTGGAGGCGGTTGCTTGCATACGTCGCCTTTTCTTTTTGAGTTAGAAAGAAGTGTGTTCCACGAAGCTTTAGAACACGTTGGTTGCATACATCACCATTGATGGCTCACTTTCTTTGTTTTGAAAGGCGTGTTCATCTAACAGCTAACGGAACTATCAGTACACACACTGCTGTAACTATCCACAACTCAGCCCCTGCGAAGCGGGTACACAGCTTCATTTTGTTTTTGGCAAGATTGTGTGAAATGACTTCTAGCCAGATACCTTCATTAATTAACGCTTGCCTTTTTGATTGGGAATGAAGTGTGGTTTGCCATGAAGGTCGTTGGTGTCTAGACAAGGCTTAGCCAAGTCTAGGTTGTATTCCATAACACAAAACAGCAGTGATCGATTACAACAAGGAAGTTAAAGAGTATGATGAGTTATAGTTCTTCTCTAAATAATTAAGAAATTAAAAGCTGTGGTCAGGCCTTCAAATCCTGTATTTGATAGGAAATAATCTCATTTTAGGATGCTGTTTGGGTGCTGGAAGCTGCATGTGTGCTCTTTGATGCTCCTGCAGAAGCTTGTATTATGTGACGAAGGTCTATATTGGAGATCACGTGTGTATTTGATAGCGTTACACTACAGAACATCATCTCCATGTCATCCTATGACGAATGAGGGCGGAGAGAAGGACGATGGGTTCAAACAATTTCATATTACCAGCTACAGACATGAAGAGACATTAGGAGGAAATGAGGCTCTCAGAAACCTACCATTATTGTTCCTCCAGTCTGTGTCCGCAAAGGCCTCAACACGTTCCGCTGCACCAGGAAATTAGGCAGAAACATCAGAGGTGGGATTTCTGTGATCGATGCCACCGCCAGAGACCACTGGAAAAGAAAAAGAATTGGACACAGTATATACATAGACCTTTTGTATCTGTGCTGTGACTCCATTGTCAGGAAAACAAAACCACACATGGACCTCAGTTGACTGAAAAGCCCAGAGAGCCCAAGAGAGGGTTTCAATGTGTGCTCACCAGGGTTTGGATATAAAAAGGTGTACCCGAGCTGGCTAAAGAAAGACACGACAATGCTGCTGGTGGGCTTAGTCTTGAGCCTCGACTCTCCCGTGAAAACAGGACAGCGCAGAAGAATGCTCATTCACAGCACAGTACAGAACAGGTCCCGCCCTTGAGCCCTCCAAGATAGCTTCATGCCTTCTGCAGCAGACACTCCCTTATGAGACATTTACAAGCATATCACAGTATTTCTATATCACAGACTGTATGGATCCGGTGGCGAGGTCGCAGGTTGCAACTGAAACTTCTACTGTAGAAACATGGCGGACCTCGTGAAGAGGACCCGCTCCCCATGCAGTTATAAACGGCTCATTCTAAGACAACCAAAACACAACAAGTCTTATTTTCTGTTGATTACGCGCTTAAGAAAACACACTAATTAGTATTATATTCCAAATCTACCAATAGATGCCCCTAAATGCTACACACTGTTCCTTTAAGAGTGCAAAAGTTATTGTTGACTCAAATGACCCCGAGAGGTACCCGTCTGAATATGCTTGACATGATTGATTTGAATGAGGACCAACTCCCTTTTGGGATAATCCGGTGCATTTTTGATGAGAACTCCCTGCTCTGTTATGCGTTGCAACATGAAAGGGGAAAAAAAAAAAGTCAAATAGAGGAAATGTTCAGCAAAGAAAAATCCCAGACAACAAACTCTTTAAAATCACATCAATGCCATTATTACATGGGAACATACAGTAACATTTTATTTCAATAAGAAATCTATTTGAAAATACAGATGGATCCCTCAGCTCTTCGGTACTACCGAGCGATGCAAGTAATACAGAAGGGATGTAGAAAAAGAGCTGGCATGTGGTGTTGAGGGGAAACAAAGCTACCTTTAATCTGTTGAGGTAGCGTTTGGTGTGAACCACCAGCAGATCCTCTTCAGTCGCCTCCCGGGCTTCCACCATGTTCCCGTCGGTGACCAACTGCTCCTCTGAGACAAAGGCATTCTTTGATTAGGAGTCGAACAGGTAGAGATTGGTTACAACCTTTGCGCAAAACTATTTTCACAACGATAATGTTGCAATTCGAGAGAGGTTGGAAGACCGTGGGAGGAAGCCGGGGGACCCGGAGGAAACCCCAACACGGGGAGAACATGCACACGTTCACACTGCAGGCAAAAAGTAGCACAGATCTGAATTATTAGTATTTCTTTGCACTTATGTCACAGTTTTTTTTCCCTTCTTAACAGTGTGAACAGCACAAATCGTATAGAATCGGATCTTTCTCCACTCTTGAGTCAGACCACTTTCATTTATCGTTTTAAATCAGAACTAGCCCTCTGAACAGCCATATTGGAATTAATGCGACTTGTACGTCACTGTAGCTCGACTTTCATCAGTTCTACGCCGTGAAGACATTCACGTCACGTGGCTCTTACACGCCACAAAAAGGCATCCTTAAAAATGTGTCTCTCTTGTTGTCTTCCGCTCATGAATTCAATTTATAAATGAATGACTGGGATCTGGTATTTGCCACATTTATAAAATAATGTGGACAGAAAAAGGTAAAAAATCGGATCTGAGCAATAAATCTGAATTAATACTTGCAGTGTGAATGTAGCCAAGGATTTTTTTTTTACTTGACTATAATTATTATTATTATTATTATTATTATTATTATTATATATTACTATTATTGATCTAGTAGTTACTTAATGTACTCATCAACATTATAATAAATGTACCCATTTATTTCCCTCTCCTCCTCCATCCCTCTGGTCAGTTTTCCATCTATGAATATAGGGCACACTTACATGTACAATATTCCCACAAACAGAAATCGGATCCACATTAAAATCATAACATCGTTTTCACGCGGCTTATGTTGATGTCTGTATATTTTGTCCCACGTTTTTTTCTTTCTCATATATCACCTGCATGTTACAATAACTATTTTATTTCCATTACACCAGGGGGCACTGGAACTTTGAACTGTGAAAACACCATTTTTTTTAATAGCCACATTTAAAGGAATCAAAAATCATAAATCAAAAAACAACAAATAGGCCAATATACCAAACACATCGGATTTTTTTATCATTGAGCAACAACCATATATGAAAGCAGACCAAGCACTGATTAAACACTAGTCCTACGATTAGGGCTGGATAACAGATCAATATAATTACATATCCACTATTTATATATTTGCGTAACAACAACATTCACCTATTGAAATCTTGTGATTCAAGTCTTTACGTCGAAATGAATGATAACACGTTTCATAACACCAAACTCTGTCACACAATCCACTGCAAACATTACTTGAGAGTATTTTCCTTTTGTTTTCTGGCATTTTCTGTATAATAAAATACAGAACAAGCCATTTGGATCAATGCGATGAACATGGAAGAAGAGTTTTTATAATGGTGTTAATGTACGTCAGTAAAAATTGCAATATATTGATATCGAGATAATGGTGCAATAACTAACAACTACAAAAGGTATGTTTCTTTTCACGTTTTTAGCATCACATAATAGTACATTTTGGCTATATTTAGCTTATTATTTACTAACATTAGCCACTGCATTGTGGGACTGCTTTGTTTTGTTGATTTTCTAAGTGTGCCTAGTCTCATCTACAAAAATCGTCCTCTCCTTCTGGGCCCTTCCCGTAGCAAAGACAACCTACGGTGCAAACTGACGCTGACTTTTTTTTGTGAAGTCGTGCCAGACTGCTTTCCCCTCGGCGCTTGAATCCTGTGCTGGGCCTCCTCCACACTGTAGACGGACACGCACTCCCACAGGGAGCGTTCTCTCATTATCTGCACTCGATTGCTCCGCCTTTCCGCTTCCCAAGCAACCACATCTCACCTCCCCACTCTCGCTCCGCTTTGTTCTCTACCTCTTACGAGTCACTCAGAGTGATTCCTATATGCATAAGCCGGGGGGCGCTCTGTCTCTCGTTCTCTTACCTTTCAAGAAGTGAATGACTTTCCCCCACTTCCCCGCATCAAACGGATGCAGCTTTTCAAGGCCCATGAAGGTGATGTTGTAGTCTGGGTGGTACACAATGGGCAGGTGTGTTCCAGGGATGCTGGCGTGCAGTTCAGTGCGGTGGAAGCTGCAAATATAACATCAAAGAAGATACATTTATTCTTTTTTAAAAGCACTGCCG
Organism: Ophiodon elongatus; assembly: GCA_016806645.1. NCBI lineage: Eukaryota > Metazoa > Chordata > Actinopteri > Perciformes > Hexagrammidae > Ophiodon > Ophiodon elongatus. The sequence continues at coordinate 827,763 of JACSYO010001717.1, forward strand.
CCTCACACTTTGCGTGGAGTGATTTCCCCTGTGGCTTAATAAGTATTCTTGGAACTGTCACGCTGTTTGTTTGTGCTGCTCACCTCCCTTTCCTGTCATTATCTTCTTTGTGGGCCATGTTTTTCAGGCATTGCTACTTTCATCTGGAGGGGAAAGTAAAAAGATTAAATTCATTCACATGTAACTACTGTAAATATTCACTGCAACTCTCAGGACATTGCTCATTCTGTTCAGAAATAAGATTATTTTATATTCATGATTTAATTCAGCAACGTCACTGCACAAGCAAGAATAGGGGACAGTAAACTATCACGAATCAGGGGGCCAATGTCTCGCGCATGCGCAGGTGGCGTGTGTACGTTTTCATAGACGCAACTGCACACGGAAGCGTGTGAACTGACACACACAACCTCCGAACGTGAGTGTTGTGAGTTGGCCCGGGACATTTCAGCGTCATAGACAGAAGCGTCCCGACGGCTAATGTATGAGACGGTCTGGAACTGTTAGAGGACAGAAAGTAGCTACAACCGCTGTGTCTCACCTGTCACTGAGTGCGGGATATCGCTGGTCACCGAGCAGCTGCAGGGGAGTAAAATAGTGAGGAGAGACGGTCAGTGCTTGTCCCTCCCGACGGGCTAAACGCTCGGCTGGTTTCGTCGTTAAAGAAAACGGTTTTTTTTGGTGTTTCTCTCACAGTATCCGCGAGCGTTCCGCGCTGCTCCGCTGCTGCGCAGGAGACGTACGTAGATTGCGCGCGAGCTCCGTCCCCTTACACCGCTACCGCACACGCGCATTTAAAGCAGTAGAAACACGGGCTGCGCTCAAAAGGTTACCTCCTAGCCGTCTATTCCTAACCACTTTTCCTTGACCTCGATGGAAAACCTCATGGATGTCAAGGAAAGATGTGAAGGAGAATGCACGAGGAGTTAGGAAAAGACAACTGTGGCGCTTTTAATCCTACTACACTTTCACTAAACTACGTAAGTATGATGCGACCATATCAACCGTTCGGTTATATTTAGCTTGTTAAGTTTAATAATCGATCATAGGCCGAGTTTTTTTTACTGATGCTTCTTCTTAATGAGAATGATAATTTGTTCATTGACAGTTTGCTATATTTACTGTTCATTTTATTTCATTGTTTTATTTTTCATTTTTATACATGTTCGAAGTAAATAAATACATATAAAATGAAACAACATGGTCGCCACTGTTTGTTAATATCCATTAACATGAATATCATTAGTTTGCGACTGTATATGTAAAATAATAGTTAAACCTGTGCAAGATAAGCATATCGTTTGTTTTCATGGACGGCCGAATGGTGCTTCACTTTAAAAGTTACCGTCGCAAGGAATTGTGGGATGGCGTTAACTTCTTTCCTTTGGTAAAGGATGGTCCAGTGTTTCCTATGCTGAAGGAGCTAAGAAAGGAAGCACTGTAGCACCTTTCCTCAGCGCTTAGAGAACTCAAACAGCTCTTATCATGGCCTCCATTGAGATACTTCCAGGTCATTTCACCCAGTTGGGAACCTTTCGAAGCAAAAAGGACTTTTCGACCGCAGCCTCGAACTCCAAAAAGCTGTTACTTTCAAATCTTGTCCGGTTCTCCCTCGCATTTACTTGAAAATTGGACAAAAGGTTTGATTATAATCCCGCTCAACGTACAGTTTCAATGCAGATTACGCAATTATTTCTGTTCCTGTTTCGTTCTCTACTTGCGCAGCACCGCATATATCCTTCACAGTGAAAACAAACACCTTAATTTGAATAAAACCAACGACAACAAACCGTGAAAGAATACGTAAATGAACATCAAATTAAGTACAGAGCTATACGTCTATGGTCAAGAGCCATGTAGTGAAACATGTCATCCTACCTAACCACCAGCTGTCTTCTGGACTTCTGTGAAGAAAAGCCATTGATCAGATCAGAATCAATAACCATGAGTGGCAGCATGTTGACGCGTCTCTGTGACATCCTTAAAGTTCTTTTGGATCCTTTGAAAGACCGTTCTCCCTCGCAGTGTCTGACAGGAAGCGTCGGTAACAGTAACACAGGTTTATTTGCTGACAATGTTGAAATAGAAGGTATTTGTTGTACCACAGAGACATCTTGAGCTACTTCTTCTTTTTTTTTGCCGTTGACGCTTTGCCGACCATCTAGGCGCTCGCTCCTCCACGTGGACAGCGAGATTGACCTTTGGCCTAAGGCCCTTCGACATTATGACATTTGTTATTTAATCGGCTAATGTACAAAACATTCAACATTTCAAAATCACCTTTAATAATAATAAACCTTAAGGCCAAGGGCCCCCCATTGGCCCTTGCTTTGTGACACTTTGCCCACGCAATAATCCCTCTCTGTATACGAGTGTTCTGGTGGACCTGATGTGCAGAGCAAGAAGACAAGTGAATTTACTCATGTCCTGTTGCTATGCAGCAGTGGGTTGGTATAAGGACGTGTTTATGTCTTAAAATAGCAGAAAGCACTCATATGATCTTATGCAATTATGAGTTACGGATAAAAGTCTCAGATGTAGTCAATTTAATAGTATTAATGGTTAAATGTCATATCCACTCACGCGAGACCAAACTTTATAGTACACACTTTATTAATGACTTTAGATTTTGTTTTGAATCCCTGAAAAAAACCCTCATTTTATCTCGTACTATTTTGATTATGTTCAATGCTTATGTTTTCTGTAGTCTATACTGGCTGATTATTAAATCTTTCTTCTTTTTCCTATGTCTTTAACTCTCCTATTTACTCTATTATTGTTGTATTCTCTAGTTTGAATTCCACACATTCTTTGTGAATGAAGCACATACAAAAAATATAAATGCTTGTAAACTTAAATTAGATCTTAAATTAATTTCTTCCGTCTTTCTTCTTCTTATTATTATTATTCTATTCTATTTTTTGTATATATTGTTCTTTTCTTACCTGTATGTAAAAATGCTGCTGTACCAAACAAATTTCCCCTTTAAGGTTGAGTAAAGAAAGCTCCTAAAGCAACTGTCTTATGCTTTTATTTTGTAACTTTGTCATAATAAATGTTTTGTAATTTTTCATAATTAATATTTTGTAACATTTTCATAATTGATATTTTGTGATGATTTCATAATCCATATGTGTAGACTGTTTCATAATTACTGTATGTTTAAAGTATCTCATAAACAGTATGTTTAGACCAGTTCATAATTACTGTATATTTAAAATATTTCATAAACCGTATGTTTAGACCAGTTCATAATTACTGTATGTTTAAAATATTTCATAAACCGTATGTTTAGACCAGTTCATAATTACCGTATGTTTAAAATATTTCATAATCGCTATGGTTAGACTGTCATATTTACCGCGTGTTTAAACTGTCTCATAAACCGCGGGCGTATAAATCGTACCGGGACATGGAATTAAGGACATTGAACCAGGACATGGAATTAAGGACACTAAATCAAGGACGTGATATGTTACGTAGTCGCGAGGGCTCACGCAAAACCAGAAGCAGAACTGCGCAAGGTCGCAGCAGAATGACGCACTAAAAATGCGTCCCATGGGATTTAAAGGGACAGGACGTGGCCACCTGACGGGACTTGCACAGGTAGACGCGGAGGAGAGAGAGCTGCTGCGCAATTCTGCTTCATGAATCATTTGTTATTTTTCATACCGTGTATTCAAGGTGTAATTGTTTTCTTTTCAAAGTAAATACTTTTTTACTGTAACTTCGAACCAGCATTCGGCTTGTTTAGTAGTGGATTCATCATTGGGGCTCGGCCTCTTCGTTGCGTCTCGAAGGATATACTCTTCAAAAGCTGAGGACCTTATTCTTCACACCTTGCAGGATTAATAAAGTATTTATCTATCTATCTATCTATCTATCCAGTGATGAAAGCATCCAGAGCCTAATAAGTAAAAGTAATGATGATAAGAAAGCGAACGTTGTACATTTTAAATAGTAAGTGCAGAAGATTTAACAGCTAAATGTACTCATGTATCAAAGGCGGACAGTAGTAGAGAGCCACGCCCCCTTTTCCAGCAATCATGGCCGACGGCGAGGCAAGGAGGAAGGCCCAATCTGAAAGTCCCCCCTAAAGCCTCAAACCCTGAACCCTCAGGGCCTTACCTGGCATGGCCTGGTAGCTGGTTGAGTGTGAGAGGCTGCAAGGGCTTGAAATGGTGTAACTACCAATGGGACAGCACTTTGCTGCAACGCATCACGTTACCATGACAATATCGTCACATGTCATTTACAAGTGTGGGCATTTCTTTTATGCATTTTACTCCCTGATTAGAACGTCTTCCAGGCTCTTCCCTTACAAGATGAGAGGAAATTGTCAAAATAATATATTTGCTTGTTTTTGTCTAAACAGCTTCAATAACTAAATGAAATGTTTCACGAATAATTGTAATAAAGTCTCTGCTTGCGTTCCTCTGCTTTCATGTGTTTCTATGGACCATCTCAAATCCTTAATGTTTCTGTCTGAACACCAATGTGCTGTCCTCTTTGTTAACCTTATGGTTAACCCCATGTTTAACGTTGCTATGGATTGTGGGTAATTCCCTTGGGCAAAGTCTGCAGGAATGTCGACTTAAAGGGCTCAAAAATGTCGGCGAGAAAAAACCTCAAACACTCGACGCCATGACAGCGGGACCGCCCTGGACCCTCGCGGACTTTGCGGGAATGCGCTTCAAAGTCGGTGAGTCGGCGATGGTGGAGATTGGGATTGGGCGGAAGTGTAAGGAACATTCTACGACACAGAGGTATCAGGTGACGCTAACGCCAGTATACTACCGGGTCACTTCCAACCTTTTGAGAAGCAGCAACCAGACGTCCGGTGTTATCCACAGAGATGTGCAGGGAGTTGGTTTGGGGACATAAAGGTGACCTCTCATCCGCATGCCGAAACAACCATTGTCAGTTGCGCCGCCTGTTGTTTTTGGAAGTTTTTATCGATTTCTTTAACCCCACCCACATTCTGTGTAGCCCCCACCTCTGCATTTGATTTGTTTTTTTTTTACATAATTTGTTATTGCTTAAACCTCTTCTACCCGAGAGCCCCCTTCAAAGGGGGCTGAGGGGTACACTGGTTAAGAAATTTAGGGGAACCCCTGGGAGAAAGAAAAAATAATAAAAATAATATAATGATGTTGCCTATCAGAATAACAGAAGAAATCTGGGCTACAAGCTCATGTAAGCCATTTATACGTGCTCTAAACACAACTAATCAAGACCAACGAAATGCATAACCAAATATTCATATTCATATCTCGCCAGCCACTGGACTTGCTGAGCATATGTCTCCCTTGCTCGAGTTAGCTTCATGCTACATAGGCTTGTGACCACGCTAAAGAACGGCAAGAAGACAGAGATGCCGCACATACCGGTCAAACCCCTATAGACCACAGCCTCAGCGACCAGTGAGCCAAATAGCACCAGCCTCAGACAAATATGAAACCAGAAAAATATGATAAACAGCTACGTACCTCGTCATGAAACGCTGAAAAACGGATGAAAATGCCGCAGATGAGCTCTACAAAGGTCAAAGGTAGAAAAGCAAAAAAAAAAAAAAACCTTCTGTGACTGAGAATTTACATATGGGGGGAGGGGAACCACCCATCCTATGGCCAATCACATTAGCATCTGCTTGCCTGACTGACTCTTATTGGCTAAACAGTGCCGTCTATCACAAGTTGGCCGGATCTCCTGTATGCTCCTCTCTGTGCAGAAGAAGAGGAGGTCTCACTTGGCTCTGAAAACCATTCACAGAATAAATAGCAGCCTTTTTATTCTCCAGACCTCTGATTTTGAGAACAAAAATATTCATTTTATAGAGATTACAGAGCAAAAAACATTATTTTAGTTTGGCATTGTGTATGTTAATGCTGTATATGGATGTATTAAACATAATTAGTGAAAAAAGAAGTACAAAAAATAGTTTTGGTAGAATAAATAAATCATTCAATAAATAAAAAAATTCAGAGGATCTTTCTGACCTGTCTGTAATAAAAACTCTTTTGTTGTTTTCTGCTTCACTTTATTCAAAGTCACACTGTGCAGAGAGAGTGTTCACATATTGTGATATGATATGAAATGGTTTTAAACCTGCAACTGCATTATTCTAAAGTGATGATCCTGAAAGTGCTTTTTTTTATAGGCGAACCTGAAATCTTTTCATTTTTCTGTGTTCCATCTTCATTTACTTTTAACCAGTGACATATATATTGATATTTACACATTATTTAAAAAATCTCACAGTTATTACCATTATAATAACACCAAAATAATTCAAATAGACCTTGTGGTTGCAGAATTGTACTCACTTTAATATGGGCATGCTTTTTTCGTGCGGAGACCTCAAAAATAGGGTAGAACAGGTTAAGAAGAAGATTGGTGGATGGTAGGTAGGGTTAATGACTTCAACCCACTCAGATGTGAATGTTTTAATAAGGGTGGCAGCCTTATTGTAAAGTGCTCTCATATATAATGAACATGTCCTGATTATCAGAGAATATTTTTTTCCCCTAAATGTTGCCTACATTGATGGAATGAAGCAGAGTTAAAAACAAAGCAGCTGTGTAGATCAAATATGGTGGCCACTACTTGCAACATGATGAGCAGCTCTCACTTCTCGGTCAGTATCACTGGTTATTATTATTATTATTATTATTATTATTATGCATGTGTGCTGAAACGGAGTTACAATTGCTAAACATCAAAATGAATGGTCTTAAACACTAAAACAAGTCACTTTAGTCGCCAACGCTCTCCCATAATCATGATGAATGACTCAAAAACAATTATACTAATGAGCTCATCAGTAATGCTACTCAGTGTATTAGTGTGTAATTAGTACCTATTTAAGGGACGTCATACTGGTCTTCACACACAACACATGGGTGGCATTAATATGAACTTTGAAGGTTATTAAGTTGGAGCTCCAAAAGAGTAGTCAGGGGCAAATGTGTGGAGTCATCATGGGATTATTATTCTATTCCCAGAACGTTTCCACCCACAGACTGACAGGTCCCGTCATGACAACATCATTTCATGCAGACCATGTGCTGTGGTGGTGGGACAAAGACACCTTGCGGTGAGCTTCATAAAACATGATTCCCTCACAGAAGAACGGGACAATGAAAGGGTTTTATGGCTGGATTAATGAGGCACTCTACTGATTTTACACATAATGTTCAGTTTACTTGTCAGCCAAAGGCAGTTGTATGATGTCTAAAGGAATAATGACCTTGATTATATCTCAGCTACTAGCTATAGCTCTCCTTTGATGGCAATGTCGTTCTCAACGTCTATCTGATGGATGGTCATAGAATTTTTTTGCCGGCATTCGTGGTCCCCAGAGGATATTTTCTACTGACTTGGTTGTTATTTGTGTTTTGGTGGAATGTCTCAACAAGTATCTCCACATTTGTTACCGGACGTAGCCGTCGTGACGTCACCCATTGGTGTGGACTGAGGCCGTCGCCATCTTGGATTTGGACATCTTGGTTTTTTGCAACCAGTGAACGGAAGTGACAATATTTGGACTGTGGAGTGATGTAGAGACGCCGTATACGGCTCTGGCAGCGACCTGTCAATCCCATGTAGCCCCGCCCTTAAGCATACTCTGCTTTATGCTCTATTTGATTCTAAATGGACCATAAGTTAATAAATGAACATCATGTATTGAAGAAGACTTTAGACCCTAATCTCATGTTTACAATGTTTTCTGTGTATCATTTACCTGTGTAATGTTTACAGTATCAAGTGACAAGTCTGTCATTTTCTCATACACTTCCATACAATCACAATTTATTTTGTAACCAGAGGAGTTGCTCCCTGACGGCCATTAGAAAGAATGCAAGTTTTAAGACACTTCAGCATTTGCTTCACTCATCAGAACCGGAGGTTGCCGCATAGGTAAGAAGAGAGGTTTTTTTTATCGTAACAGAGCATCAAGATGTAAGGCTGATGAATGGAAAAAAGTATGGATGGGGGGGTAGCTACACCGGAAGTGTAGCTACCGGTGAGGTTGAGACAGCAATCTGGCGAGGACCGGTTGAAGAGCCGAGGGCAGATACACTGTGAGCTGGTGAGCTGGTGAGCAGCAGGTGAGCTGAACGGGAGAGGTGATGAGCTGATTGCAGACAAGTGCGCGTGATTAGCAGAGCCGGGAGAACGAGAAATGGAGATTACTGCAATTGAATTGAAATAAAATGAACTATATAAGTTGTCATGAACACGGCAATGCTCATCTGATAGAGATAATCAAATACAGCTGTATTATGACACAATGGACAGCTGATCCAGCTGTGCCACTCGTCATATTCAATTGCCTTTGATTTAAAATGACGTCTGATAGCATCTCTCGTGGGCGGGACTAAGACCTGAGGAGAGGAGGCAAGGAAAATAATTGAGGAGACACGTTAGGACATTGAAAAGCACCCACAAAACATAAACAGAGAGAAACAGACAGGAGAGCACTGGGAAACGGGAGACACGGGGGTCCTTTCCCATTTCCCAGTTTGCGCATCCTCGATTCCTTTCCTTTGCCTCCTCTCCTTGTGTCTCAGACCCTCCCACCTGAGATGCAGGTGGAGGAGGCGAGGAGGAGACAACAGGCATTTAACGAGATGAGACATCATTGCCTCAGAGCCGTCATTTTACATCTACGTCTGTTAAATATGACGTGCGGCACAGCTGCACCAGCTGTTATACCGTTGTATTTTATCATCTCTGTCAGATGAGCTTGACAGTAAATACTTTCAATTCAATACACAAAGTGGCAGGATGTGACAAGAATGTTTGGATGTTATATTTATGTGTGCAGCACTACATATGTTAAAAACTATAACTATCAAAATAAAGAGTGACATGTATTATATATTTGATTGATTTGATATATATCAAATGCACTCTTGTCTATCTATACAACAACATGAAATACAACAAATTAGTGAGGAATGCGGTAAGAAAAGAGTTTACGCTAATGCCGAAGGGTAGGAGGTTTCATCATCTTAAATAACTACAACTTGTGAATACAAAAGGAACAGTTACATTTTAGAGTCCTGCCATGATTTGAGATTATTCCAGCTATGCATCACGTCTCTTTTATACGTCACGGGTGCCGAAAAGACTTCCGCAAAGGAGACACAAAAAAAACGAGAAATGAAAAGAGCCAAAGGAAACACTAGGGAAACTTCTGGGGATCTGGCCGTGACCTGAACAGCAAATGTTAGCTGTTTACATTTCTGTCTTTCAGTGGACATATTTTGTCCCAACCGTGTAAGATGCAGTCACGAAACTTCACAAATGTGTAGCTGAGAACAAATTGAAGGTTGAGTTCGAAGATGGCCGTGGTCCCAGCAAAGGGGGCCAAGAAGCCATTGGTCCCCAACTTTATACCCTACACTTTAGGCCCATGACTTGACGATTTGGAGTCATGAAGCTATAGAGGCTGGGTTCAAAGGGGTGTGGTCTGAGCAAGGTTGGTGAAAGGGGCCATTGGCCACCCCACTTCACGTCCCTGGTCCAATTAGGTGTCGTGGCCAGTGTGATCCCATTGCAAGATGCCGTGTTGTTTAGGCTGTTGTTGTCGAAACGTTTTGTATTATCTTTTTTGTTAAGTGGCACACTTTCCCACTGGCATTAATAAAGAAATATATCAATTTATTTTTTAACCAAAGATTGATCTTCATAGGTTACTTGTATTACGTTTGTGTTACAATATTTGTGAATGCTGAGAAATCTTGCTCCAAGAAACCTGGTTCACTGCTCAGTGCTTTAATATACCCTTTATATAAACATAACTGAATGTGGGGCTGCTTATGGTTCCTAGAGTCTTAAAAAGTAGGATGGGAGCCAGAGCCTTCAGTTATCAAGCTTCTCTTCTATGGAACCAGCTTCCACTTCCAGTCCGGGGGGCAGACACAGTGACCACAATTAAGAGTAGACTTAAGACTTTCCTCTTTGATAGCGTTTATAGTTAGGGCTGGCTCAGGTTTGCCCTGGTCCATTCTTTCCAGCCCCTAAATATGCTGCTATAGGCCCAGACTGCTGGGGGACAACTTAGGATACACTGAGCTCCTCTCTCCTTTTCTCTCTCTCCTTCTGTATGAATTCATGTTCTATCAATGCACATTACTAACTTTACTTCTTCCCCCGAAGTCTTTGTGCTTTCTCGCCTCGCAGGTTTCCACGGATCGTGGTTGCATCTGGTCCTGCCTCCTGCCTCCTGCCGTGACCCTACTGACACACACCTGGACCTGCTGTGGTCCTCCCCGTCACCTACTGCTATTATTACATGAATCATTTCTGTCATGTGCATTGAATGTGTTGTAACTCTGTTATGCTGTTCATTCTGTACACATGACATCTATTTTTGTACTATGTCCATCCTGGGAGAGGATCATCCTCTGTTGCTCTCCTGAAGGTTTCTTCCATTTTTCTCTCTGTTGATAGAGTTTTTTTGGGGGGACTTTTTCCTGAGTCGATGAGAGGTCCTGGGACAGAGGATGTCGTTGTGTACAGATTGTAAAGCCCTCTGAGGCAAATTTATAATTTGTGATTTTGGGCTATACAAAAATGAATTGAATTGAATTGAACTGTCCAGGGAAAATCAATGGACAAAAAGGCTTTAGGAATGGAATCTTCGAGCTCAAAGATCCCAGCAACAGTCAGTAAAATCAATCAGTAAAAAGACCATTACCAAGCAACATGTGACACTGTGGGCTCAGAGTAGATGGTCCAAACCTGTCGAATGGGGAGGTGATCTAATCTGGATGAAAATATGATCAGACAGTTGCATTAGAATTTGCATCAGGTGTTTTAACGAACTCATCAATTACTGGCACACTTAGCATAAAGCAAGGTCTGGATTTGGTTCCGATCCAAGGCTGTATGGATAATGTATTCACTGGCAGACTGTTTCAAAGCGCCGCTGTTAATGCCCATTTGTCATCAGGAAATTCCCAATACAGCGGTCAGGCCTTCTTATTGTTTTCCAAAACCACATGTGCTGACCTCGACATTCGCAAGGAAATCTGATCTGTAAAGAAGCCCAGAGCTGATGGTATTGACTCTGCGCCTGATTTGTGAAGTGCCAGTTACGCCTCAGGCATATAACTCAGTCCTCCTTTACAAAGATGGTTTCAGCCGTTTCAAGCTACAGAAGAAATTCTACATGGGAAGTGCCTCTTTTTTTTCAGGGTTATTGGCCAGACTTTGACTGAACGTCGGTAGACCGTAGAGCTTTCGGTCTTTGGTCAAGCTGGATGTGAGAGAGACATTGGAGTAGATTGAAAGTGACTCATGCTCATTCAGTCACTTAAAGCAGGAATTAAAGCAGCCTCTCTCTCCACACGGCGAGTGTGGTGTGTGGGGAATAACTAAATTGTAAGCAGAGCTGTTTTTGTGCTGTTTTGACAGTTGGAGCCAGTGTCTTAGGAGACGGAGACTACAGCGTTACTTACAACGAATGCAAAGATGGTTTTTGGACTCTGACAGTTTTGCCAAAGGCGGGTGTGTGCACTACTTTTTGTTTAGATGCACTCTTTTAAGCTATTCACCCTTAATGTTCTGGAGCTCGTGTTTACCTGAAGTCAAGTGGACACAATCTTTTTTACTGTAGATTCGTATTATCAGTGGATTTCAACCAGAGAGGCTCAATTGTGAAGCCATTCTTAGCTCACTTAAAACCAATTGGTTTCCAGCGCTGGACGTCCCCTACGTCTAACAAAACGGAAAGTCTGGGGGTCATTAAAGGTTTCTAGTTCAACCCTGGTTCCAGATCCGTGATTTGCTGGCCGACGTCTTCGTTCGTCGAAAGGGTTTCACATTCACAGCCGTCGAGTGTTGTAAGCCTATATTAGATAAATACAGCTGAATAGTTTATCAAAAGTCACTTCTCAGATATAACATCTCTCACATTGATTGTGGTGGAAATGGTTAAGCAGCATTATGTTGTGTTTTTTGTTGTTGTGTGATAATGTGTTAGAAAACAGCAGAAAGAAAGAAACGTTAGCATTAGTTTGGAGTCATGTTTCTGGCCACCTTTATGAATATACAATATACCGTCTATAAGAAGTGAACAAAGTCAATGTGATGTCACTCAGTGGTTTGTGAACAATAATTGACACAAGAGGGTGGAGCTATGTACCAAGCTATGTGTACCAAATGCTTAATAACACAGTGAAAGGGTTAAAGTTCTAAGAAAAAAACGCAGACAACTCCCAGACCAGACAACACTGTGGTAGCGATCTTTCAATCATAAGGTAGCCCCGCATACCCTGATTTATGGTCTATTTGACTAAATGGAGCATACTTTTCTAAATGAACATCATGCTGTATTGAAGAAGACTTGAAACTAGAGATTGAGACCATAAACTCATGTTTACAATGTTTACTGAGGAAATAAATCAAGAGAGAAGTGAAGTCATTTTCTCATAGACTTCTATACAATCAGACTTATTTTTGCAACCAGAGGAGTCGCCCCCTGCTGGCCATTAGAAATAATGCAGGTTTAAGGCACTTTCCGCATTGACTTCACATTTCAGAACAGGAGGTTGCTGCCTAGAATATGTTTGCAGTATTCACTGTCCTCTAGGTCTCTACAAACTGAAAAGAATATCTGGTTTATAAGCCGGTGAGACTGAACCACAAACAATGCTGAGGGCCATAGAACCAAATCATGAGGCTGAAAGAGGCAAAAGAAGTGCTCCGTAGAGCTGAGCTGCAGATTCTGGTGATAATTCTGTGTGGGTTTGTCCCTACAAGTGACTCCTTTTACATTACACATAGTCGTCTGATCCAATGTTAATGTAAAAATTCAACTGCACCTTTAAGTTAACTTCTAGCCACCACGACTGCATCTCAGTATACAAACTTGATTTAAACCCTAAACGGATGGGTTTGGGTATTGAGTGAAAAATATTTGTTGTCAGTTTGACATCGCTGTCAGAGGCAGCTGTGACAGGCTAGTTTCATGTTTTCACAGCTCTGAAATAACACGTCTGACAGCAAAATATAGACAAATCTAGTTTTCCATAACAACCCCCTGCCCTCCATGCTAATAAGCGTTGTGTGATTCTGATGACTATGAACGTCGAGCCCGGTGACAGTGAGATATTCCTATGCTTGCAGACAGACCTCCTGGGGTGACCAATGGGGATTTATTTCTTTATTGTTTTCCTCCAATTCAGCGAATGCCTCACAGTGGAATTGTTTACAACCTAATGTATGATAGATTATGCAATTTCTCCCCTGCAATGCAGCTGGAATATTAAGTTGTTTTACTCACCTTGTTAGATTCATGTTGCAAGAAGGCTGCCTACACACTGCTGGGTATCGTTTTATTTGTTTCTCTCAGTGGGTTTGAATACAATCAGAGGGACTTAGCAGCATCCTTCAAAGACAGTAGGTGGATCATTTCTTTCTATTAAAGCGCAGGGAGTCTATCGGTCTTTCAGCGGGTAGTTTAGTATGCTTCATGTAACCAAACTCACCTCCAGGAGAGTCCTACAGCAGGTGTAAGAAATCTTTTTGATCTTTGTGGATTGAATGGATGGATGGATGGATGATACATAGAAGGATGGATGGATGGATGATAGATGGATGGATGATGGTGGCTGAATGGATGGATGAATAGATAGATGGATGGATGGATGGATGGATGGATATATATAAGGCACACAACAGCAAACAAAATACATCATTCAAATCAAAGAAATCAATTAAATGGGTGCTCGGACATTTTGAAGCTGGTAACAGTTTAATTGAATGTTTAAAGCGTGCTAACTCATCTGGATGGCTGGGACAAAATGTCACTTCTGTTGGCAACATGCGCACGCATATTTTTGACGATGTCAGTTGTAAAAGGGCTCTATAGTTCTATAGAGTTGACACAGCCTTGTGGCCCTCCTGTACGGAATATTATTGACCTTAACCCTCTGAGTTCTGTTTGTTAAAATGAGTGATACCACTTGATAACTTTAGGGTTGACATCCAGTTGTCTAAGTCACTGAATTAAAAGGTATGGCTGAAGAATGTAATAGTGTGTATAAAAAGAAGCCAAGCATAATTTCTACTGTCCTCAAGATGTCTTAAAAACAATTGCATAATGGCACCAATAGCATCATCTGTACTCCGTCTCTGTCCTGTCTGTAAAGCAAACTATAACGGGTCTAATTTTTTGTTCATGTCCGCTTTCAACATAGACACCCCACTGTAGTAGGGGTGCACTTACCTGTACTATGGTGAGTGTATCGTGACTCAGTTGTACTCATTTAATCAGTCCTGTGGAGATGGACAGTATGCTGCATTTACTGTCATATTCCTAGTTCCTTCTTTTTAATAGAAAGGCTGTTTTCATTCACTCTTTCCACTGTATTTCCACTTAAGTTACTGTTGTCAAAGTACTGTCAGGGAAACCTCACTCTTCCTGTACATTGTTTCACTCAAATATTACTGAAGTTACAAAATGATTAAGCTTATTGATTATAGATGTATTCATGCTAGCTTGACGGGGATTGTAAAACGTCAAAATAGAAGTGATCAATTAATGGAAACAGCAATGCTGTTACAGAAGAGACACTCTCACCAGCAAAATGATGAGTGTGACATGACTGTTATTAGTGTTGTGGAACACTATGCTGAATTTATCAAGACAACTTGTAAACAAGGATGAAGTACTGAGTTTGGATTAACAGGGGACAAGGACATGTTGGTCATACGGATTAAAAATGTGTAGTTTGTAAAATAGAAGGAATCTCTATAGTTAAATTATAAGAATATACACGACAAACAAACACATGTATTACACATACTTTTAGACTAAACATGTTCAAAGTTGATACCGGCACTTTATAATTCTCAAGAACAAGCCCCGTCCACTTCAAACCAGTGAGAAATACAAGAATCTCTCATGTGAAAATCCCCAAACTGTTCAAACTCTGGCAGAAAATAGAGTGTTCATGTAGGACAGCAACCCTCATAGCCACTGACTGTTTAACGATTCTTCTGAACAGAAACTGTCAATGCTGCTGTGTGTTTAATTCCATTAGCTGTTAGTTCTGTTCCCTGCATTAGCACCGTTAGCTGTTAGCTCTGTTAGCCAAAGTCACCGCAGGACCAGGCGGCAACCTCCTGCTTTAGTTATGAGTTATTTTGCACATTACAATCAAACCCTTCCTAACTTCCCAAACTGAAAAACAAAACAGTGTATAAAGGAGTTCAATAAGCTCCACCTTAAACATCTACAGCAAGAATAATGATCCAAACAGATATACATATTAAATATCCATATATAATATAACGCTGACTGGGATCAAGTTTCTGCAATCCAATTTTGTAATCAAATTACTTAATTTTCTGTTTTCCAGTTCAATGTGAGAAATATTGTCTGTGTTGGGCTTGAACGAAGCACTAAAGTCAGGCTGAATGTCTGAGATGGATATGTGAAGGTAGAATGTCTGAGGTGGATACGTGAAGGTAGAATGTCTGAGGTGGATATGAGAAGGTAGAATGTCTGAGGTGGATATGAAAAGGTTTAATGTCTGAGGTGGATATGAGAAGGTAGAATGTCTGAGGTGGATATGAGAAGGTAGAACGTCTGAGGTGGATATGAAAAGGTAGAATGTCTGAGGTGGATATGAGAAGGTAGAATGTCTGAGGTGGATATGAGAAGGTAGAATGTCTGAGGTGGATATGAGAAGGTAGAATGTCTGAGGTGGATATGAGAAGGACAGCTGACAGGTGATCGTCAGTGAGAGAGGATCTGTATCTGTATCTTTTCAACTTTATCACGGAGAATGTTTTACTTTTGGAGGTAGATCCAAAGAGAAACAACATCTTCTGAACCAAAAATTAGCCTTTTTGTGTTGCTCCGCATGTTTTGTCTCGTAATGGCGATTCACATTGTAATCCTTAAACACTGAGACCTGTTCTCTACAAACTAAGCACACGGCTTTACCTTCAACTTCAGTAAAGCACACATTCACCAACGTACCAACATATGGAAATTGAGAAAAAAAAACAGCAGCAGTTGCCTTCAAAATGAAAGCAATGCAGCTGTATAATGTGCATAATGTACAGTTCTTTACGTTTTATTCCTAATTTCCCATTGACCTCCCACGGGCCGGTCAGGGAGAGCCAAAGGTCCGGGTATGGCCCGGGCCGTACAATGCCCAGGTCTGATCAAGAGGGTAAGTACTGTGTAGAGCTGCACAGAACAGGCTTCTCATTGTTGGAATGCTGTTAATAAACTTCTTCTATTTCTTCCGTACATTTTGTTAACTTCATCTCCTCCTGCATACTTTCAGCTATAGAAACCGTTCAGCTATCAAAATGTTCAGCTCCTTCAGGAGAGGGGTGCTTTATGTTTATAACTTTTAAACTTTTTGAATTATTAAGCTTTTTATGATTTTAATTTAGAATGGGATCCTATGGATACAATCTTCAAATCCTCTTAAACTTTAAAAGCTTAAGCTTAATAGCTTACTGCTATTACTGCGACTACTACTACTACTTCTACTCATACTACTGTTATTTCAATTTACTACTACTATTACTACTGCTGCTGCTGCTTCTACTACTACTACTGCTACTACTCCTACTCCTACTACTGCTGCTACTACTCCTACTACTACTACTACTGCTGCTACTACTTCTACTCCTACTACTGCTGCTACTACTCCTACTACTACTACTGCTGCTACTACTCCTACTACTACTACTGCTGCTACTACTTCTACTACTACTACTGCTGCTACTACTCCTACTACTACTACTACTGCTCCTGCTGCTGCTGTTTCTACTATTATTTCTAATGGAACTGTGTCTTCTACTACACCACTGATACTTCTGCTTCTGCTTCTACTACTACTACCACTACTAAAACTTCAGCTACTGAAACTACTACTCTTGTTACAACCACTACTGAAACTACAACAAAAACTTCTACAGTTTAACAGTTAAGCTTCTACGGCATTATATTTCAGCTCTTAGCTTTTTTAGATAATGCGGTTCAACTTCCAATTCTGCCACTTTTAAAATTCAACTACCAGGTTTTTCAGCAGTGCAGTTCTTGGCTTTTGGGCTTTAACATTTTTTCAGGAAAGTCATTTGAAATGTCCACATTTTCTTAGTTATTTTTTACTACTACCACTACTACTACTACTACTACTATCACTGTGACAGTAAAATTATTTAGCTTCCAGCTTTTCCTGGATTGTAATTCATCTCTTGGATTCTTTAGTTTCGATGATACAGTTTTGCTTTCAGCTTTTCCAGTTATACATTTCAGTTCAATGCTTTTGGGCTTCAACACTTTTCAGTAGGTAGTTTCCCTTTTCTTTATTTTCAGCTATTTTCAAGTATTTTTAACTATTTACAGCTATTTTCTGCTATTTTTTTCAAATATTTCAGCTTTCAGCTTTTAGCATTCCAACGCATTGTCAGCAGGAAATGCATTTTCTAGTTAGCTCAAATATTTTGGAGGGGACTCATGAAAATGAGACTTCCTAACTTTAAGATATGTAGAGTGTTCTGACCTACAGGCAGGACGTATGAATAATGGATTACATTCCCACAACACAAACACTACATAGCAATCAAGCGTCCTCACTCCTGCCAACTGTTGAAACCCCCAGTTATTAGCAGGGATCATTAAACCACTTTCTCTGAGAAAGATCCCATTAAGTCTGTGGCGGAACCGTGAGGAAGATTTCTTTCAAAATGAGACAACACAAAAGTATATGTGCTCTGAGGAAAACACTGCTGTTTTTGGCTCTCTGGATGATGTCATGCTGTCACAAACAGCCCATCTTGGAGATGAATGTGCTACAAGGCCGAGGATGGTTTAAGAGTGCTCTTGGCATTTGTCCTTAAACTGTCTTGAAGTAGAGCAACCATGAAGACATACAAGAAAGCAGGCTGCCACTGTAACGGACAGTACGACATTGGAATTTATTATTCAAATAGGTGACTGACGTGATAACCCCCCTTCACAAATACATGAGCTGAACAGCATTTACATTGTAAGTCACATCTTCCCTGCACCATGATGTCATGTCAGTCAAAGAAAATGACAACAAGCAACATGTATGAAAACAGCAGAGTTAACTAACGTACTCTCTGGGACAATAAAGTTACCACTCATGACAGCGGAACACTTGTTGAAGTTTATTTACAGGATTAACTTGTTACGCATGTTTTGTAACGTTACTCTGTTATTATTGAGACACAAACCTGTAACATGTCCAAGTACATGTCATATATTTTAAACATCGTCCTTCATACAGTAACTTCTACTATTACTATTAATTCATTTTATACATCGACCTTCATACAGTAACTTGTACTAGTTATTCATTTTATACATCGTCCTTCATACAGGAACTTGTTCTTGTAGTAGTTATTCATTTTATACATTGTCCTTCACACAGTAACTTGTTCTAGTTGTAGTCATTCATTGCATACATCATACTGTAACCTGTATTAGTACTTGTCATTCATTTCATACATCATCTTTCATACAGTAACCTGTACTAGTACTAGTCATTCATTTAATCTTTTTGATACGTCTGACTTTACTTTTTGGGGTTTCTTTGCACCGTGGGCAGTTGTTAGCAATGCTGGAATGGCATGTTTTTTTTCACCATGAATCAGGTTTACCACGGGGATCCACATTTGTAGAACCAGCATTAGGAAAACACTCTCTGAAATGGCTTGGGATTCACCAAAGTCTTCGATCAGCCACAGGCTAGATTTTTCTAAAACCTGAAAACAGAGCCAAGAGGAGGTATAAAATTACAATATACTGAAAGGTTATTATGGAATTTTTGCCCAATGACGCCAAAAAACCCTGCCCACCAGCTTTAAGGGATCATTTAAGATGAATTACATTACATCATCAGGGGGGCATGATGACAATACCAGATTTCATGACAATCCTTATAATAGTTGGTTGACAGACCAACATTGCCATCTCCAGAAACATGCCAACACATCAATTATTTTGAAACGATCTAGTTGTTAAGGCTATACTGGTTGCAAAGTCATTGGTTTGGTAACAGTATGATCCAAACAGACTACTGAAAGAGAGTGAAAAGAGACAGCTGCTCAAGGAATGATGTTTTTTCTCGAGTCCAGTTCACAGCTGGATCACTAGTTTTCCTTTGGGCTTAGATGATCGTACTGTAAAAGTCAGGAGTTATATCCAAACATTCCTTGATCCCCTACTGTGATTATTGGCACTGGTGCACAGTAAGTGGCCTGCTTTCCAAGGCTACAAATTAAGGAGAGACAACGCAAAAAGATTGCTTTCTGGAATTCAACCCATTTCCAAAATACCCTTGTGCACAATTACTATTTCCCATTCCCAACCTTTATTTTTTTTAAATAAAGGATGGACTTCATGAAGATGTCCAGTATATAGGTTACTTCAAGGAGGAGGCTGCCACAGCGGAGGCCTCTGGAGGTGCCGGACCACACAGGGCTCCAGACTGAGCTTTCATCCTTCAATCCACCAACAGCCGCAGAGACGTGGCCCTCTGCCTGGATGCAAACTGAACGATAATCAATCAAGCTGTTGACTTAACGTGCCAAGACACACTGCAGTCTTTCGGTGTCTCGACAAAGTAATAATGCTATGTCTTTGCTGCGCCAATGTTATCTGTGTATCTGTTTCGTCTGAGAGTTTGTAAAGGTGTATTCTTCCAAACAGTGGTGAGAAGTTTTCTGACCATCAGTACCCAGAATTCATGTAATGTGAGGATTTTATAGAAAAACGTTAAAAGCCATGAGACACTGTTGAATCCAGTTTTCTTTGGCCGGAGCACTAACTGCTGTTCGGGAAACATTTTGGGAAATTTGTAGAGTTTCTGTCTTTCCGAGAAGTGAAAGAGAAGCTCAATGTCAACTTCATGTATGTGGGTTAAATGAGATGGCTCCTTGATTTGTTTGGCCTATTAGCTTATCGCTAGCACAACGACTAGAAGCAGGGGGAGACAGCTAGCTTGCGTCAGGTCAAAACAAAAAACAGCATTTCCAAAACTGTTAGTTCATGTTCTATCTTCTTCGCCAGCAAATTAGTTACAATACATCCTTGAGTCCCTCAAGTTTGAAAGCTGGCACTCGGGGACCGGACTTATGAAGAGTGGTCACTCTGCTAGCTATGGCTGTAAGCTAAGCCCTGCTAAAAGTGTCTTTTCTACATGCTGGATACATACTGCAAGCCACTGGTGGCTTACATACGGCAAGCCACTGTGTTCAGTGGGCTTCACATAAACGTGAAGGCGGGCTACTTAACACAAAGTCACATTGTTCAGTTAACGGGTTTATTTGTAACATCATGACACATGAACATAGCTCAGAGAAACCACTGTCACATAATGAGTGTTTTATCAATAGTTGGTTTTTCGGTGGGGCATGATAGCAGTACGGTAACATCAGGGCGTTTACATCTTCAAATCAAATGTGCGAGACCACGCTGTTCCCAAATTATTCAGGATATGCACCCCCTTCTACATCACAATTAAATTGACGCACCCTCTATCCCTCACACCTAGAGGCAGTTTAATCCTGCACAAATAATCAGAACACATGTTCACCATTCCTGCTTCAGCTTCCATACTGTAGTTGGGAAGCACAGGGGAGACTTTGTTTTTCCTCCACGGCCAAAGTTGAGGATTAGTTCAGGGCTAACCCCCTTCACTTTCCCCAGCGGTTGAGGAACAAGACACAGGAACTTTAATAGTGTCTTGAGAAGCTGCCATGTTTATTCATGGGCCAACTGAAACCTGCACTGTACTTTTACGACGACTTGACAACTTTATTGCTAATTTCTTCTCTGCTCCAGTCGGCAACACCAGTCTGCTCTGAGCGCATCCACTGTCACTCCCTCTCTTTTTTTCACTCGCTTCCTGCTACATCCCGGCTCCCGTAGTGGTTGCAGTTTAAGTTCAGGCTATATGTGGTCAGAAAAAACATGTAAATATGTCAAAGCATATGGTCGCCTACCAACTGTGTTGGTTGATATGCTGTTATCAAAACATAATCTCATACATTTAGATCAGATCATACATTTTTCAAGTTGTTCATCTAAAATAAACAACCTCAAAAGGCAACTTGCTTGACTGGTGAGGGGGTTTAAAAAGCCCATGTAATTTTCCTGTGTATGGTTTTCTGTTGCAGCACTGCAGCACTATTAGTTTGGGACCATTAAGAACCATTAGAGGTCAATGTCTAACTTTAACTATCCAATGTCAATGCCTAACCCTAACCATTTAAGGTAAATTATTAATCCTAACCATTTAAGGTCAATGCCTAACCTTAACTATCTTGTGAGATTTTCACAAATTGTGGGGTACCACATGACATTTTACATTTCATGTTTTTATTTCTTGAAAAATCAAGACTTTGTTTTCTGTAACTTTTCCTGTTGCTAATTCCTGAATTCTGGCTGCACAGATCTGATGACACGATTTCTTCTCAATCAGATGCCGTTGAGCACAACACCAAACACTTAGAAGCGTAATAGCCAGAGATTTTGTTTCATACGCTTATCTGAATGTCTAGAACTTAAAAAAACTGCTGAAAAGAAGAAAGAATGTAGCAAAGTGAGAATGGCGTTGTTTATGTAAAGGAGACAAGTCTTCTCTGGGGAACCGGTTGCTCTTGCTGTGCAGATGCTAAAGAAGTCATGTTCTAGTCCTCATTTGATCAGCCTTGGAGGTGGGCCTCGGAGGGGAGCCAGCCGTTTTTAGTCATCTGGATCAGACAAATCTGTCAGGGAAACCACCACGAGCGAGTGGAGAAACCTCTGTCCACATTCAAGCTGCCACAGTCAATTAGTACCAAAGAATTAAGAAAACAATAGGTCTTTCATAACAAGGCAAAAAGTATTCTGAATTTTCTATGGGCTCCAAATACTCTGTTACTGTTGGACTGCATAAATCCTCAGCTTGGATGACAGTGCTGTGTTGTCACAATATCCTTTAGCTAAATGTACTTTGTAAATATTTTGCAGATAAATGGCCACCATCACTTTTGCCCATTGAAATAGAAAAATTTGTATCAATGCATCACTTCAGAGCGTGGAGCGAAGTGGAGTTTATTTCATATTCCAGGGTGGATTTTCATTGTGATTTATGGACATACCTGTAAACTTAATGTTATATCTGCAACAGTCCTTGATTGATGAATAATCCAACCCCATTTTTCTCTAAAGTTCTTCTAAAAGGCAGACGCTGTGTGTTCCACTTTCATCATTGTCTGCATTCAGAATAGCTGAGCATCTGCTCGAACACTTCTAGGACTGTAGTTTGACTGAGTCACATATTGGCATGAAAGAAAAAGAATGGGATGTTATTCTTACAGCATCAGTTTTTTGATACAGTGATGACATCCAGATGGTGCCGCCTGGGGTCCCATCGACACTCCGCTTACGACACTCTGCTTACGACACTCCGCTTACGACACTCCGCTCACGACTCTCATCTCACAACACAAATCTCAGGAATTTGGGCAAAACAAGACAGAAACACCTGAGTGAGAAAAATCCTGTGATGAATTCAAGCTACACAACGTCAAGATTTTTAAATGTGAGTTCAGGATTTTATGTAGTTTTACGTTCACATACTGACAATTAGGGGAATATTTGAATTTGTCACAAATTTTAATCAAACCGCATGCATTAAACCAACTCAAAATGCTTAATGTGCTTACTAGAGTTTGATGATCAAGGTTGGCTAGTATTCCAAGTCGGATTGTCTAAAAGTCCATCTGGAGTCATTGAGAAGAGTCTGTACTTAGCTTACAGAGAATGTCTAATAGAGTGCTGCAGGGATGAGGTATTTTTGTACGCCATTCCCAGAAATTAGCATTGCCCTTGCACCCTCATCAAAAAGCCAATGGGATTTTAGATTATAGCAGCATATGGCAAACACAAGTTGAGGAAACTTACACATTTTTTTCAGCAAGATTCACACATCTTCACAAATAAACACAGAAGTAAAAAGCTAAAGTTAGGCTATGTTAAAAGTGCAAAAATGCCGACTAATTTCTCGATTTTACGACTCACCTCTGCAGCTGTCTATTGTTTTTCTTTTAGTGCTGACATAATTTGACAGATCTTACACACTGTAGAGATGCCAAGAGAGAAATAAACTGTCAACACAAATTTTTTTTAAACCCAGACAACAAGTCCTCCAAATTAAACAAAAAAAGTACAATATTTGTTACTGACCTCCAGAATAACACATTTAAACACTTTCTGATCTGCTACAATCAGGGCAATGTCATTTGTTTAGATACAAAACAAACGGATAGCTATTTTTCTTGGGAGGACTCTCTTTTCCTTCGTGTAGATGAATTCCAGTCTGATGACCAATTACCTTGATGAGTACTGATGAGTGAAATGCAACGCTACTGTCTGCTTATGTTTATGTCACAAAGATATACAGGAAGATGAATTTAAATTATCTCATCGGTGCACCAACAAAGTAACGGAAACCATTGCCTGTCCACATGCGTTGACAAGTGAATGAAATAGGACAATGACATTTAAGATAATTAATCCAGAACAGCAAATAGCATGATTATATTGTTGAAATTATTAAATTAAAGTATTTCTCAATTATTTGAATCAAATTTAGCTTAACCATTTTATATGATATCGTATTATACTTCACTACATGAACAAATATAATTGGGAACATTGGAGAACATTGGAAGGAAATATACAGGAATTCACATTACAGACACAATTGATACATGGTCCAGCCATATACTCGGTTTTCACGTGGTTTTGTTAATTTCTACCGGAATGTGTGAACGAATACTGAGTGTGTCATTAAGTGAAGAAAAAGAGTTCCCTGGCGTTCCTGTAGTTTTGGAAATACATAAATCTTCCTTTAGCTACCTTCCATATGATATCGAGGACAGGATTAAACAACAGAAGCGATGTTCTCCTGACTCAGCTGCCACACTGTCCCTCTCGAGAAAGACATAAAAGCAGCACATGCACCCTGCTGTGCCTGCCATCTTTGAAAAATCCCTTATATTGGCTGGAATAAAGGGGCAGTCAGGGACTTTAACAAGGGTTATCAAAGTTAGTGCTGATGCCGGAATACATAAGCGGAAGAGATCAAAAAAAATTATGCTTCAAGCACTTTTGTCCCTGTTTTTAGTGTTTGAACTTCCCTTTGTGAATCACTTCTTCCCTGACGCATCGCAGTTTTTTTCTCGAAAGAGGAGAGGTTAAAGATCTGTAAAGTTTGAGTTGAATAAAGGGTTGCAGATGGCCTGTGTATTGTCGTAGAAGAAGCAGATGTCACCCTCGAGAAAAAAAGGTATTTCAGTAGGGACGATAGCACGGCTAGAAGAGAAAAGCCTCTCCAGACTTCCTGCATGTCTCTGCTTCAAACTAAAAACGGTGGAAAGGAAAGCACTCGGTCTATAGAGAGTGCAGGACGTTGTGGGACGCTGATTAGCTGCTGCGACAGATGGAGTTAGCTTGTGTTTATAGCGAAATTCTGCAGACTGCCCACAACCTCAGGTCCCAGGGGCCCTGGATCACATGTGATGCAGCCTGAGAACATGCAACAAGATTCTCTCATGTCCACAACTGGTTCTGGACCAACTTTAGGGCCCATGTGAACATTTTTCCTATTCCAGACTTTGGGAGAAAAAAAGTTGAGAGAATGTATTTCACTCATCCAAAATGTTTTATCCGCAGCTTCTTGTTTTTTTAGTCCTGGATCGAATCGAATCCAGCACATACATTACCGTCTCATACTGGATTCCTTCTACATATGTCTTGACACCGTTAACCAGTGCACGGAACCTTATCCATCGTGGAATCAGCCCTGTACAAAGGAAGATATTTGCTGGCAGCCTAGCCGGTGCAGATGAGGAAAGGCCCCACGCCCAGATGGCATCCAGGCATGGATGCTTAAGCTCTGCGCCATGGAGCTCAATTAGGACTGCCTCGGTAAGAAAAGGCCTTGTGGAATCACAAGGTACCTTCATCATAATCCTCAAGAGGATGAGATTCACCCTGATGGGATTACGTATTTAAACTGGTCAGGGAGAAGAATATCTGGGCTGCCTTGCTTAGTCTGCTTCCACTGTGACCGAGATGTGTTGTAAGCGTAGAAGATGGATGGATGGAATTGATCTGTAAGAAATCGTTAGATTGTTAGTCTTAAAATGTGTGGCAACAGTTTGGAAATCACATTTACTAAAAACAGTCCTTGAATGTACTTATGATAGGATGGCCTAAGGGATCGGTGAGGCAGAACTGTAGACTGTTTGTAAGCAGCGATTGTAATCATCTTGACGTCAACCTTCGGTTTGTGGACTGCGGTTTTGAAGCCTTGTGTTCGGCATTTTGGCCATAGCCATCTTGTCTTTTTGTGAACCAGTGAACAGAAGTGACATAGAGATGGGTCTGGTAGCCCCGCCCTAAAGCATCCCCTGCTTTATGGTCTATTTGACTCTACATGGAACATAATTTACTAAATGAACATCATGCTGTATTGAAGAAGACTTGAAACTAGAGATTGAGACATAAACTCATGTTTACAATGTTTACTGAGGGAATAAATCAAGAGAGAAGTAGAGTCATTTTCTCATAGACTTCTATACAACCAGAGGAGTCGCCCACTTATGGCCAGTTGAGAGAATGCAGCTTTATGGCACTTCAGCATTGGCTTCCCTTTTCAGAACCGGAGGTTGCCGCCTGGGCAGAACCAATCTGGGCCCATTGGGTTTCCTCTTAAGACTCCAGTCTTCACACCATCCATTCCAAAAGGGATTGCAAGAACGACAAGTACATCTTTCTTTGGGGGCTCGATGTTGTGCTGCCTGAAAAAAAGTGTCGCAATATAATCACCACATGCTGACTGTTGACGGTGACAGCAGCAGCTTTAAGGAGATATGTTATAGTTCCTCCCTGTAGTTCCTGCTGGATGCTGTCTGGCAGACCGAGGTGAAGCGCTCGGGGCCGGCTCACGTGGATCTGCTGCCCATATGGGAAGAGTTCCTTTGTCCCATTTTAAACACAATCACTGCCATTTTTCAGCTGGCCTCCGGGGCTGCATAAAACAATGGCGCATTGTCGACATACAGCGTGACTGCTGATTGGGTTGACATTTGCAGAGTTCAAGGGCTACTCATTTGAATAACTGTTATAATGAAATGATTTGAGACAAAAACCCAGGCAAAAGTCAACTTTTGAATGAGCCCAAATGGCACAGCTTTATGGTTCTTTTTCCCAGTACAAAGTAACATGAGGGTTTTAACAGCTTTTTTTTAGCATATAAATATCACTACTCAATGCTTTGATGTTTATTACGTGTATCACCTATAAAGTACAGATTTAAAGGAGACATGTTTTGCTCATTTTCAGGTTCATACTTATATTTTCGGACTTTTACTAGCATATGTTTAAATGCTTTAACATAAATAAAACAAAAAAACAAAAACTGACTGGTTTGTCTCATTTCACAACTTCATATTTGCACATGGACTGATAAAAGAGTTTTCCCCCATATGTCCTCCTTTTAAATAATTGGATAAGGATTTTTGAAAACCGTGGGGAGGAATTTTCCAAAGCTACTGGGACAAATATCTGACATTTACAGAGCTTGCCTGACAGCAATACTTTTTTCTTTCTGTTAATTCAAGGTAATAGTCAGCTATTGTGACATGTCGAACTGTTGCACACACTGCAGTAGTGTTGTTTTTCACTCACTGAGAGAAGGAACAGCTGACTACCTCTGCTACCAATCTAGGTGTTGGCTTGGTTTTTCCTTTCGTTTAAAGGCTGGCTGTGTCCACCGGGCTCGGTGTTGGCTTCCATCAGCACAAAGGGAGATGACAACAGAGGCCGAGGATGTTCACTTTACTTGACGGTCCATTCATCAGGGTCTTGATTTAAGAGTTTCACAATCTGAAACTTTTGAGCTGTGATGGCTGTAATGCCACGACAGAGTTTTTCGCTGCAGTGTAGAGGGCTGTAGACACAGGGAGCCAATTTGGAGCAACGCATAATTTGGATGCCTCCTCCGTATCGAGCAACATCCCCTGGAAACCAAAAGCTCCCTGCCGAGCGCATGCTGGTAGCCCATGCATATTTCATGAAATCAGAAGCTGATTAGCTGAATGGGTGCGAATAGTTGCATTCAACAAAACAATCACCATTATAATGAAAAATCCTTTTTTTTATATTTTCTTTTATTTAAAATCCAGGTGGAAGTTCTGAAGCTAACACGTGACCACACACCAATGCCTTCCAGATACAAAATGTCTTGCTTTATAATATAATGAACAGATAAATGTTGATAAAGACATGTTAGCTTCAAGAATTCAAAATAAAAGCCCCTCTATTAGTTGCTATTTTGCAATCTAGGGAAAGAGCCGCTACGTAATGACAGTGATTGCATCATGCAGAAATTATACCTGCGATTGCAGATATACTATCTATTCTTCTACTTTATTTTTTTTAATGCAAATGTTCATGTAAGAAAGTTATTGTAGCATTTGATACATAGAGACGTATCTTGAAATTTAAGATCATGTAAAAACTACACATATACATCTAAACTTCAAGTGCAAATGCCAAATAATGCATTCAAGCTAATTAAAGCCATGCCCACTTTTCCAACTATTCCAACTACTTCACCTTCTTCTTATATATTTAAAGGGACACTGTGTAGCATTTAGGGGAATATATTAGCAGAAATGGAATATAATATTCATAACCATGTTTTAGTTAGTATATTATCACCTGAAACTAAGATTCTTTGTGATCTTGTTAGCTTAGATCGACTCGTTTATCTCTTCACAAGGAGCCGGGGCCCTTCATGGAGTCCGCCATGTTCTACAGAAGCCCAGAAAGGACAAACCAAATGCTCAAGGCACTCTAGAGAGGGCATATTTATGTTACCTGAAGGCCGCTGTACATGAGCAGAGGGGTGTTAGTATGTTGCAATCTGCAACCTCACCACCAGATGCCACTAAATCCTGCACACTGCTCCTTTAAAGCTGCACCAAACATAATTTTCTTCATCCTTTTCTGTAACAGTAATGGGAAAGGGGTCACAGATGGAAAGAAAAGACCAACTAATGCAGCTTCAAAATAGCACTTATCTCTTTTTTATTTGCCACATTGGGAGAAGAAGTCCACCACAAGCTGGACACGACACATCACTTTATGTAGCTTCCTATTTACACGTCCAAAAGACAAGCAGCAGCAATGGCCCCGTCACGTTTCTATCAAGTCCAGTCCAGTTTTAATTCCGGCCTCAAACGCTGAATCCCCCTCTCACTTAGCAGTAAATAACAAGCCGTTAGTCTCAATCAGAGCACGGAGGAAACGAGTGTCCAGCATCCTGTTGACTGGCACAGGCAGCAGTGAGGGCAACCGTCTGTCAATGCCCTGCTCCGTCCAAACACACTGTGCCTCCAAACAAGACAGGTTCTGCCAGTAACTACGACGAGCTGACGCTCACCGACAAACACAGAAGAGGCTTTATGACCCTTGTTTGCCCAATTTGTTTCATTCAGGCCAAAATAGGTCCGGATTTCATTTGCAATTCGCTGTTTTTGGTTGAAGATTATGTGAGTAACTTTTCACTGGTTGTGAAACTGTTTCAAATGAATACTGATGCCTTTACATGTCCTACAAAAGTAAACGAGATCATGAGCGGGAAGATTGGCCTTTTTCCTAATTAATTATTCTTAAAGCTTGTCACAGGATGCAGTCCTACAGGTTCACCAGAAACTCCTTCAGCTCAGACTCCAGCGGGGCCGTTTTGCTGGGCCCCACTGGAGGGAAGGGGGGCACGGGAGAACTAGAACCAGGATTGAGTGTATGAAGACTGTCGGATCCCTGCAGCGATAAAATGACTAAAGCAACTCTGGTGCACTACCACTTTCGTCCACAGTGACCACCAAAATCACCACAAAATGAAGGTTCCTTGTAGTAGCTTTAATCTAGGTGGAAAGGTTCATTCCATGTTTGTACAAAACCACAGACTGAGGGGAAAAGGGTGATCAAGGCATTGAGCTTTAATTTATCTTAAATGTATACCTTAATGCTGGTGCACGTGGAGCCCATTTTCAGATAGAGATGAAACATGTGAGGCAAATACAGATGGAACACAGCATGCGTTCGGTCCATGTAGGGGCCACCTTCGTCTTGTAAAGTCTAGATTTCACCACATATTATTCTTATAAAGGAGTCCGCTGAGTGAGAATCAGTGGCGCGGGGCAGGGCCGCTCTGTCCCCTACAGCGCCTCGCTAATGGAGATTCCAGAGTACGACACCACCCACTTCCCCTCTCTCTCCGGACTTCACTTTTGTCCTGCAAATCACTGCTCTGTATCCTTCCGATAACCCGTCAGACTGAGGCCCAAATGAAGGTCACTCCTCTTCAAGTAGTAGGAGGAATGTCTCTATGCTGTTGGCAAAAAAAAGAATCAGTGATGCTGCATTGATGCTTTGACCAGGTATTCGTATCTCCTGAAAATCATTAACAGACCTCGGCGTGCTGCGTTCTGCAGGGAATAAGAATTTGCAGTTGAGCTGGTGCCAGAAGTTAATTGCAACATGCTGCACGTATCATCGTCGTTCATTGAGAGGCAGCTATGTCTTCACTTTTTTAGTCTCTCAGTCAGCGATGGGAAAAAAACAATACCCAAGTATTCTATTTATACTTTCAATACACATTGCCGTCTGAATATAATTAGCCTGAAAGTAATTTCATGCATTTATTCTCCAAAACGTTTTAACTAGCAACACACACTGACTGAATCAAGAATTCCAGGAATTAAATATCTCCCTTGTGTTTCCCTGTCGTTTACCCCCCCCCCCCCCATCCCCTATCCCCTATCCCCCCACCCCCACACACACAATTAAATAGTGCCATTCAAGGACAGACCACAGGTTGACACATCAGCGGAGTTGTGCATTGCGTTATGTTTCAGTTACCTAACACAGCGCATTATAAAAAGTTTCCTATTTTTAAAAGGCATAGTTGTGATACATATGTAAAAGTCAGGATGTGCAGATTATTTGCATGTTAATTGTGTGCAGTTGCAGCCGAACAAGCCCTCTGTGACCTGTGTGTGAACTGCTGAGCAGATGGAGGAGGTACTGTATGTAGTATGTCAGGCTGTTCTCATCTGTTCACAGCTATACCTACGAACAGTAATATAATATATAATTTGTATATAACCTACGTGATCAATTTGTATTCAAGTAATAAAGTCTGCGTGGGGAGGAGGTCAGGGTGGATGGGTGTTTCTAAAAACACAGGACTTTCACCCAGGAGAGCGCTGTTCGTTTTCCGTGTGAAACCAACAGGACTTCCAGAATTAAGTAACGCCGCTTCCGTGGTTATTCTAACCCCAAGGTAGACCTATTTGTTACGTAACTTCCATATTTAGGTAACACAACTTCCGTTACTATTTTAACCCCAACATTGACTTATTTGTAACTTCCGTACTTAAGTAATGCTACTTTTGTAGTTATTTTAACCCGAATGTTGACATATTTATTAAGTATTTTCCATATTTTGGTAACGTCACTTCCATAGTTATTCTAACCCCAAAATGTCCTTATTTGTTACATAACTTCTTTGCTCAGGTAACGCCCCTTCCGTAGTTATTTTAAACCAAACAAGAACTTATTTGTTAAGTAATTTCCATACTTTGGTGACGCCATTTCTGTAGTTAAATTAACCCTAACGTTGAATTACGTGTTTAGTAACTTCCGTACTTAAGTAACGCCACTTTTGTAGTTATTTTAACCCAACCATGATCTTTTCCTAAACCAGGCTTACCCTGCAGGCAACAAAACTACTTGAGTTTTGTTGCCTGCAGGGTAAGTATGTACTTGCCCTATCCTGTGTTTTGTGTGTTCTTTTGTTGCAGAGGTTCTGCCTTTACAGTCGAAAAAACTAATTGTAGGAGGGCCACAGACACAAATTACATGACCGTTCAAATAGATCCGATACCAATGTGTTAAAAATGTATACATTTTATTTACCATTCAGCATTTTAGACCGTATCAGAAGCCTTTCCGCTACTGGTATTAGAACAACTCTGTATGCAACATGTCTGCATCTCTCTTGAAACAGAAAAAAACATCCCGGCACATAACCTCTGAAAGGTCTTCGCCCGACTTCCAGAACGTTCTACTTGGGAGATAACGTTCATTGCAGCTGCTCAAATGAAATTAGGTAATAATCTTCAAGTACATCTAGCGCATATATAACATGATCTCACTTTCCTCAAGCTCCAGCTGTTTCGGAGAAAACTGCGATAGCAATCTAAACACTCAGCCAAACTGGAAACAATAGTTATCTTAATATCGTTAAATTTTCTTTTGGACTTGAATTTTCCTATTAACGTATTGAACCGCAAGTTGAGACATAACTCGCGGCCAATATCGAAGTGGAACTCATTTGTTTGAGGCCACTGCTAAGCCTCTCTTCAATAGACCATACAAGAGGGACACCAGTGAGTCTTGAACCAGATGCTCCCCGGTGACCCCACACATGAAGCCTGACTCCCCGAGGCCTATTTCAAAGCCTCGTCTGCGTCTGGCAGATCTCCCCGGAGATCACACTGGGATTCCACAATCCTCACCCATGCGTTGTCGAGTCCCACTCTGTGTTTTACAGCAGGGCTGAGCCTGATCCTGTTATGTGCACGCAAAAAAACCCAAGTTTATTCACTCCACCATGGCAACCCCTCTGTGATCTTGTTATCCTACACTGTGTCATCTGTGCGACTTCAGACAAAAAACGCGGTTAACTCCAGGGAGCCACTCTGTCACAGCCAAGTCTATTCTTGTGTGTGAAAATAAGGCAGTTGGCCCCGTAGTTGAATAAAAAATGTCAGCCTAAAAGCAAGTTCAGACGTGTCCTTCCACTGCCCCAGCCCGTAACACTCTGAATCCTCTCTATTGTTTTACCTCATCTCTCATCTCTAGTTGAAAGCCGGCCCACTCCCCTGGCAGTGGTCTTATCTGCGATCAGAGGCGATCTGTTTATCACAGCAGCGACCACCACTTCACCCCGGGCCCTGACAGCTCCTCATTAAGACCCTGATACGAGCTGCTGGGAGGGGTCCAGACTGCCGACCGGGTCGACACGATGAGCGTCTAGCATGCCACATTTTATCCCCCAAAAAACCCACTCACACTCCTGACACTCTTTGAACTCAGACGTCCTCCGGAGGTGCAGGATTTACGACGAGGGAGTGTCGGGAAAGTGAGGCGCAAGATCGGTTTCGAGTCGTAAAGATACTTACCCTCCTGGCGTTTGCCGTTGCAGGGTCATGCCCCTTCCAATATATATGATAGGATGAATTATTTCTTTACGGGGTGCAAATTCAGGGCTGTGCTCAGTTGAATGACATGCTTCTTTACCCCCTCCAGGGAGCTGGGCTCAACAGGTAATTAAAAACAGGCCTGTTTTTGAAGGAGATTTGTTCTTTTGTGGGTAGTTGAGATAGCCTATGGCCTCGCATCAGACGTGAACTGCAACTGGCAGGAGACCGACAGCAGCATGAGTAATGGTGTGAGTGTGCGGGCTCTTGTTTAGCCAAGGTTACGGCCTTCCTTTTAAGAGGTACATGCAAGTTCCTTGAAAACGCAGCGGTGGACAGCGCCTGAAGTTTACCCTGGGGGCCAACAACAAGCCTCGAAAGGAAATATAAGAGAGTGCAGGAGCACAGTAACTCTGGCCGTGCAGTGTGACTTTATGCTATAAGCTAAATATGACAGGACAAATAGAGTGGAGTAATAACTTCAACCACCTTATCTTTTCTTTTTGGGCTGACAATTTATGTGAGTTCATTGTAGTTGGCCAGAGTGGCGTATTTGGAATTTAAGTAGAAAAAAATGCAGATTTATTCACACGGAAGTCAGACATTATGCACACCTATTTCTTTAAAGGAATGGTTTGACATTTTAGGGAAACATACGTATTCACTGCCCTGAAGATAGATGTTTGTTGTTGCTTGTGTGGAGCTAGAGCTGGCAACCAACTAGCCTAGCTTAGCATAAAGAGAGAGCAGGGGGAACCCTTGTCAAAAGTAAACAAAATACGCTAACCAGAAACTCTGAAGTTCATTATCAACATGTTTGTTCTACACAAACAGAACTGTAAAAATGTTTTACAGGGAGTTACATGCTATAGCTGGTTAAGTTAGCTTGTAACACAACCTTGATTTTTATTATATTTTCGTTTGTGAAAGGTTAAAGGTGCTCAATTTGAGAACGAGGAGCGTAGGCCTATCTATGATAGAAGGATTGACTCTACACTTCTCACAACATGGCTGAGCAGCTAATGTTGCTAATGTTGCGAACACGTGCAAACAACGGCAACAATGTTAACCTGGGGGGTTGCCGGAGGGTGGCCGCTACGCTTCTGCGACAACGCCGTGGGTCGGGCGGAGTTGACCAGAGCAGCACAACAAAGAAGGGAAACCAAACCATAAAAAAAACCAAAAGTTAAATTACACACAAACCAAACTGTGTTGCATTAAATCCAGGCCTGCTAATTATTTGATGAGGTGCCAGAGATTATAGAAGGCAATTATCTGAACATAAGCCTACTTGACCAATAACTATTTCATGTGTAAAATCTGTGTTATGGCTATATAGGAATATCATGTGTCAAGTTCAAATACATTTAAAAATTCAATAAAAAGTCTACTCCCTATTGGGCAGAATCGAGCCGAACTGAAAACTGTGACCCAAAAGCAAAACTCCAACCGGAACGGTGGGCTTGTTGAACCGTTACTCTTCTGTATCTTTACATTGTATAGGCATATTTTGAAGACAGATACAGGCTAGCCCTTAGCTTATAAGCTAATCACTTCCTGGTATTAGCTCCGATTGACATCATTTTGGGAGTGGCTGTATCAAATCTCTTTAATAACGTTACTTATTCCCCCAATTTGCTGCCAACGACAATGACTGCAATGTCTGCTTCATAAATGACTCATTTCTATTCTCCAGGACTCTTATGGACTTTGTTTTATAGCCTTTGCTGGACTGTTTTGTATTGTTCGGGCTATCCTTATTATTTTGTGTCGCCCTCACAGCTTTTTCCCGCCTATACATTCAACATTTCACTTGTCTCTCCATGGCCAAGTCAAATAAATGTCCCCCGTCTGTACAGTACGACAGAACCTGCTGTGTGTGTGTGTGTGTGTGTGTGTGTGTGTGTGTGTGTGTGTGTGTGTGTGTGTGTGTGTGTGTGTGTGTGTGTGTGTGGGCCGGCCCAGCTCAGCAGAGAGCCTGCTCCTCATTACGGAGTCGTGATGGGATCTCCTCCGGACTCTCCAGAAGTGGGGAGGGGGGACTTTTCGTCCCTCCCCCTCCCTCCCTCTCCCTCCCTCTCCCTCCCTCCGCCTGCCCCGGTCCCAGCAGCGCTGCGATGGTCAAAAGATTCCCACTCGCGGCGCTCAGGAGGACCGGCAGCCGGCGGCTCTCTCCAGCCCATCAGTCCGCACGCGACCAGGTAACGCACGCCGCTGTTTTACAAGTTGGAACGTTCTGGAAAAGCGTCGCCGAACTTGGTGCCGAGGCTCCGGTGGCCCCGTCACGCCGCACAGTCTGACCCGCTGCACACACTCTACGAGCCGCTCCACACGGAGCGCGCTGCTTTCTCAAGTGTGATATGGGAAATTCCACTTATTGTTGACTGTAACCCTGTAAAAGTTTTTTTTTTTTTTTACAGTTATCAGGTGGAAAAAGATGACAGGTTGCCATGTTTGTGCACGAGACTATGACGCCTTTAAAGACACGGTGTCTCTATTTAGTGTTTATGGTGGAAATATTAGTTATTTAAAGGCTCAAAGGTCTCTCATGTTGCTAATATGCACGTGACACAACTTTATAAACTTCTTTAAAGTGTTTCCGTTGTTCCTGATTGTATGCCATACGTTTAAAGTGACTTTAATATCCATCACTGTATACATGAATCTCCCTGTGTGTGTTCCACAATGAGATATAAAGTCCTTTGTGCATTACAAAGGTGCACCAGCATCTGTCTGAGAACTGTCGCAGTTCTTTTTCAGAAGTGAAGATGTGAAAGAATTTTTTTGCTGTCCATGTTGGCAGAGCTGCATGACATCAGGGATTGTTCAGGGATAAGCCTGAGTGTGAGTGTGTGTGTGTGTGTGTGTGTGTGTGTGTGTGTGTGTGTGTGTGTGTGTGTGTGTGTGTGCGCGCAGGCAGACAGAAAACAGAGGAATCCCCCATCCTGCACTACTCTGGGAAACACCAGGGCTGCGTAGGCTGCTCGGTGTGCTTTTACTCTTGCAGCCTGGCCAACTCCTGCTATGTCCGGGGCAGTAACGCGGCATGTCACTTCCACTGACGGGGCGGCCGTGGCCTAGTCCCTAGTCAGGGAGGCTGTGGCAGAAGCTTCCACTCTGAAAGTTTAGAGCAAGAAATGCCCATTATTCAACTCTTCTCCTTTTGCTCGGCTTTGTACGAAGCTTTTTGTGGTTCAACCTGCTTGGCTTTGACACTGCAAAACATAAAAAAACAGCCTTTTTTATTCTATGGAGGCCCTTCATGGTAGGGCTTGGGAACACTTAAAAGGAATACTTCACCCCAGAAATGTCAATTCATATATAAATCACTCACCTTGTGTTACTTTGAATTCTTGAAGAAAACTTTGTTTTTCTCTCATTCCTCTGGGGTGAACAGAGAATCAAAAAACCTTTTGATGAATTGAAGTAAATGGGGGCCAACAGCAAAACTATATCAAAACATCTGTTTACGCATTCATCCAGTGGTATGTCCACTACTTCAAAAACACATGCATCCTTCCGTTAACTGGATATTTCTATAGTTTTGCTGTTGTTACACATTTACAAAACTTTTCTATGTTTTCGTTCTCCATAGAGGCATGCGAGAAAAAGGTTTTCTTCAAGAATTCAAGATATCATAGGGAGAGTAAATAAAGTGTCCTCTTGGGGGTGAAGTGTTCCTTTAATGGCTAAACTCAATTGTTTTACAGTCCAGTTTGCTGCTTTTAAAAACCTAGTACATGAAAAGACTGACAGCAAACAAAGCCATGCTTTAAAATAAAAGTAAAAACTCCATAAATAGAACAATTTAGCTTGACTTCCACTGTGTCATAACGTTCTCTGGTGTTGAGTCGTTCATGGGTTTGAATCCCTCTGTTTTCCATAAAGCATGGCCAAGCTAAGAAAAGTAGTGTTGAATCCTTCTGAGTGAAACGTGTGAACTGTTCCCAAGCTGTTACGGTCATCCTGTGGTTCCCTCCTCACGTGCCGCTCATGACTCGGATCACAGACGACGATGTGCTTATTTAGAGCAGATTAACTGCCCTCTGACAGGCACCATTTGTGACAAATCAGTGTTGAATTCAGCACGACACAGATACTTCATGAATATCAGCGCTGGAATAGAGCAGTGTGAGTTTGTAGTGGGGGTGTGTGTTTACTTGTGGAGATGGCCCGCAGGCTGGCCAGCATCAATTGCCATGGGAAAGTATGCAGAGTGTCTTTGATGATATATTTGATCTGCCTTAAAAAACATTTTGGCAAATAGAATAATGGGTTGTTTTTGTGTCCGATTTGAGGGGCTTTGATTCCTTTATTGATTCTATTTCACAAGATCAGGATTTCTTATATTAAGGATTAGCTTTGATTTCTGCATTTTACAATGCACTAACGAACCGACTCCAGAATGGTGGAAAGCTGTGTGAAACCCGTCACTTTGAGTTTGCAGCTGCAACTCTTATTTAACACATCATTTGGAACAAGAATCATTAGTCAAAGGAGGCTGTGCCCTTTGGTCTTTACTTTGCTAATTACTTTTAGAGAATGCTTTCCATAAAGTGCACATTCCAACAAACTCAACTGCTACAGCATCATGAAATGTTCAGGAGTTACACTGTAGGGTTGATTGCAACTTTGATTGTTGTGGCAATCGTCCCTATGGAGATAATCACGGACGCGGTAGAAATGAAAGTACTTGGGCAGGTTCCAAGTTGACGGCCTGCATAATGATTTAAAACACTGTACTGCAGCTGGTGTTAATGAGGAGTACAAAGTCTTTATGTTAGGACAACTAGTATGCCGTAATATTTTGACTCTCGTGAGCTCAACTACCGAGCCAGATGTTGGTCTGCTTTCATTTTGTGAAATAAGTCTCTGTCTGTCTCTCCTTCTGCTGTTTCCTGCAGAGTAGAGATGGTTCACAGGGGCGGAATGCACCAGAATCCTTGAAGATAATCTAAAGGCCTTGGGCGATACCTGATCTCTTTGGATTTTTGTGCGTACACCTGGTGCCATGTCTGGTCTAAAAGCTGAAGTAACGCTGCTGAGGTGTGCATTCCTCTTTCTCTACGCCAGTGTTTGCCTGTGCCAGAGCGACTGCACCGGCGCGGACTGTCCCCAGCTGGACAACTGCATCGAAGAAGTGCTGGAGAGTGGCAGCTGTTGCACCTCGTGCCTGCAAAAGGGCTGCACGTGCGAGGGTTATCAGTACTACGATTGCGTCAACGCAGGATTCAAGAACGGCAAGGTGGCCGAGGGGGAGTCGTACTTTGTAGACTACGGCAGCACGGAGTGCTCCTGCCCCGTAGGAGGGGGCCGGATCATCTGCCACTTCATCAGCTGCCCCGATATGCCGCCAAACTGCATCGAGGTTTCGGAGCCGGTGGACGGTTGCATGCAGTGCGAGCGCGTCGGGTGCGTCCATGACGAGCAAAAATACGAGGCCGGGCACTCCTTCCACATTGACACCTGCCGGGTGTGCCACTGCCCAAACAAGGGAGGGAAGCTAATGTGCTACCCTGTGCCAGACTGTGACCCGCAGCAGGTCCATAAACCAATGTTAGCTGCACCAACAGGGGAGGACATAGCCAGCAGGCGCAACAGTTACCCCTTCAGGTTTGACCAATTGGATCAATTCACCCCACCGCAACACCTTCCTCCCAATGGGAATCTTCCTCTCTTCAAACCATTGCCTTTGGATAAGGACGAGTCAGAAGACTATGATTACGGTCCTACAGACTTCCCAGAGACCTACCCTCAATCTCCAGTCTTCCCCACCCAGTCCTCCCCCTCCATCAAGGTCATCTCGGTGTCCCGAGGCTCTGACAGACCCGACCGAACCTCTGCCCTCCAGAGCTTCGACAGACCAAGCAAGCTGGAGCTAAGAGAGCGACACGGAGTTCATGTCCATCCTGCAGACGGACAGGAAGTGACAGAAAGTCCCCTGAGAACAGAGCAGAGTACCATTGGGCCACATGTGCACCAGGACACCACTACTTCTTGGCAGCCCTCGCAGGGTCCAACAAGTGTGCAAAGTACCCCGTTCATGGATCTGACAACACAGACAGATTTGGAGAATCCATTGCACGCACTCCAGAGTTCAGATAGTGTCATATTTCCACTGAACCGAGGATCAGGGAGTGAAAAACACCCAGAGTATCCACATACGAGTCCAGAGAGCGCAGTTCATCATCAGAGAAGCTCTGAGACGAAGATACACCACAGAAATGCATCAGATAGTGTGACACCCAGCGGTTCAGAGAGTCGGATCAACATTAGTCATCCAGTGAGAGGTACGGACAGTCAAACCAATCATCAGGGACGATCAGATACAGTGAATTTTCCGCTGTACATGCCGACAAGCCCAGAGAGCCCAATCCATCCCCAGGCGAGTTCAAACGGTGAAAGAGATTTACAGGGGACGGTCCCAGCGGGCAGCGAGGAATGGATGGAGGCAGAAGTGATGGAAGAGGAGGAGGAAGATATCCTAACATTTCATGGCGTCACTGGGCCCGAAGAAAGGGATGTTTTCTACAAGACACAGTCAGCACAACAGGAGAGAAGCCATGCGGAGTCAGAGAGCAGCAATCCAACTAGCAGCTACCAAAAGACCACACCCGAGCCCAGCACCAGTTCCCCCAGAAGGCCTGAGTACCCGACAACCCCCATGGTCCATCACACTACCACTTCCCAGCCTTCAGCGAGGGTCAAGCTGAATGAGAGCGAGCCCAGCAGAAAGCCAGTTCAGAGGCTGGTTAACCTTCACAGTGAAGACCAGGTGGAGGTGACGGAGACCGAGGAGGAGAGGAATAACCGACCTGTTTTGCTCGTCAAACCTGATGAAGGTAAGTCAAGTTTTTTTTGAAGGCTGTGATTTTTATTTCCAAATGTAACCCGTATCAGTTACCTACATGAAGTGAACAGATCTGTTAATACATTGACAGTTTAGCGTTAGCATATCGAAAGAGATTTTTTACCTGCTTCTGCAAAAAATGTGGAATAACAATATTATTCATAATAATTTAGAGCAATGGTGTCGTGAGTGCTTAACCCCAAAAAATGTTTACGTTTTATTTGAGCTTGACTGATATGTTGATTGAAATTGCAGTATTGAAATGCAAACTAGGTCTGAGGCCATTTTGAAACAGTGTCACTATTACATCGATTTTCCACTCAACAGGTCTGATAAGTTGAATCTTTACACTGTAAAATGTCCCACTCACTACATATCTTGGTCACAATAAAAATGGCTTAATATGATGATGATCGGTGGTAAGGATATGTTTTGTTAGTTGCTATTGTTCTGCCTG
The DNA here is from genome assembly GCA_016806645.1 of Ophiodon elongatus. NCBI lineage: Eukaryota > Metazoa > Chordata > Actinopteri > Perciformes > Hexagrammidae > Ophiodon > Ophiodon elongatus. The sequence continues at coordinate 867,407 of JACSYO010001717.1, forward strand.
GGATGTTTGCCTCATTATGTCCTGCTGGCAGAGAGGAGCTAGGCTCTGTTAAGATGTAGGAAGATAGGTCAGGTAGTTTTGCAGTGAATTGCATTCAAAAATATTTGGTGTGCTCATTGGAACGGATGGATGCCCATATATAGATGGAGATATCAGCAGTAACTTAGATATCTTGAATTACTGGTTTGTTAATTATTCTGTGTGAATTTGGATGCTTGCTCTGTTTAGCTCTCTCTGTACTTACCTGAGCAGGTGGTAGGTTCCAGTTAGTAGGTGAGGCTGAGAAGGTGAAATGCCATCTTCTTTTTTTCTAAAACTATAATTGACAGCATACACAAAATGTTTTGTTACTTTTCTTTCATGGATAATTGAAATTGAAACGTTTTACTCTCCCAGGAGAAAACCGGAGCAACGTATCTTTTTAATAACACACCTAATGTCATTTACATCAGAACTTCCACACTGGGTCAGGGTTTTGTAATACCCACAGCCAGCCAACCCCTTATGAGAGCCACTCTGCAACGCCCAACCTGGAAAAGTATACATTAATCAACCACCTGAACCCGACCCACATACAAGAAACTTTATGGATTATGGCAGCATGGTCATGGCCGATTAGCTGACAGCCGGCCAATCGATTGGTGCGTCTCTATTTGGTTTTCTTGTTGCTTGTAATTTAGTTCCCTGCTACGCGCTCCCATTGCAACATAAGTAACGGTTAATGCTATGATATTGGGATCGTAAAATGGTCGAAACAGGTCTCTAAAAACAGCACATACTTGTGTGGAATGCTGTAGCACTTCATGAATCTTAATTATATCGTTAAGGCTCTGAGAAATTATTTCTGCGCCCCTTTTTGAATCCTACATAAATCATTTAAAACGTGGTCCTCCTAATGTTTCGCTACACAGCATTATGCTCACAGAACAATGCTCCCTTTCTCTGTCCGGGTTCTAAATACCATGCCAGGCTATATGTCATGAGCGCATGGGAAGTGGTCCCCAGGTATCTGACCCGGAACATAAATAGCGAGCCCAGGGACTGTCTGGAGCGGGGAGTCAAACGCCTCCTCCCGCGGCGAACATCCTCTCACAGCGGTCTCATACCAGTCTCCACCATCCCTCACTCAGCACACGGGGCCTCGCCGCTGTTTTACTGCACGTTGCCTCAACCCTCCCCCGAGGAGGCAGACACGGGACCTTGAGGATCTGGATTCGGTTATAAATCCTCTCTGGCCTCGGGCCTTTTCGACGGTTTTATTTCAGAAGCGAGTCGTAGATTTAAACGTTTTCATTTGAGAGATTTAGAAACTATTGTCTGCTCGCATCCCGACGTCTGAGGTGTCCATCAAACGCTGTGGGCGGTACCCTGACGTCTGCTTCTTGGACTCTCTGTTGGGAAAAATAAACTCCAGTTTCCATAGGTGCCGCCTTTTTTTCAGTCATCCAGTATAGGAGCCGTGCCTGCTCATGCCAAACACACAGTTCTTCTATTTACTTCAAAGACGGTGGAAAAGTGAAACACATCTGTTCCTGCGCATTTAATTCACAACAAATGTAAAATATTGACTCGCAGATGTGTTAAACTGACGCTATAGTGGAGCACAAAGGACATTTATTCAGTTGAAAACGTCATGGACTGCTATTTAAACGTTTGGTCATTTCACTTGATATTGGATAGCAGAGTTATTTGATCCATTTCTGATGCGTATGAAATTACTTTTAAAAAGGCGTAGAGTATAACACAAGGCAGTAGCAGATCCAGATGTTGGTGCCCTGGAGGGTGTAGATGTACAGAGGTAGACTCTTCAATACAGACTAATACACCGGGCACAATAACAGCAGTACCTGTACAGTGTGATGGGATGCAATACAACAGTCATTCAACAAGTACTGCATATGTACATGTATATATTTTATATATATTTACATTCAAAAAACCTTTTTTGGGGGGGCGGGGGGTGGTGGGGGGATATAACATTAAAGGTGTTTTTATAGTGGAAATAATTTGTTGATTAATTGTTTTGAAAACCAACAGAAAATAATATAACTGTTAAATTAATTCTTGAAATGTACACATCTGTTCCAGTTTGTTTCATTGTTTTAGATATGAGGATCTGCTGCTTAGCTCTGTTTCATATTTTATGCCCCTGTGCACGTGACCGTTGAGGCTGGAAGCATTATTTTTTCAGGTTGTCTGTCCGTCCGGTCCAGTCTCCTGAACCCGATTTCTCAGGAACGACTGGAGGGAATTTCCTCAAATGTGGCGCAAACGTCCACATGGACTCAAGGATGAACTGATTAGAATTTAGTGGTCAGAGGTCACTGTGACATCACAAAACACATTTTTGGCCATAAATCAAGAATTGATATGCCAATTGTTACAATCTCACTCAAACGTCTAATAGGATCAAATGAAGAGGTGATGGCATTTTGGACAGACTTGGATGTAAATTGCAACTTGACTGGAGGGATGTATACAAATGACTACAGAGTTGCATCCTCTGTGAGATCCAAACAATTACTTAAAGAGATAGTTCCGGTCTTTGGAAGTGTTGTTGTATGAGGCACTTATCCACAGTGTATTGCCTACCACACAACCAGTTTGGAACAACAGCAAAACTTACTTTAGGTTTACTAAAAGAAAGGCTGACCATAAAAAAGTTACATCAGTTTAAGTGTACTCTATATTTAGAACACATAAGCCGTTTTACTTTGCCATGAGACAGCTAAACAGTCTTTGTTCCCAATGGGGAACTTAGGCCATTATCATGTAGGATGTATTGCAGGACTGTTGTACTATATTACACTCGATTATACAGCTGTTGCTTTGCACTGTCTAAAGCTCTCCATTAAAATGACATCATGTGATGCATATACACTTAACACATTTAATCAAACCGCTCTTTAAATAGAGCACGTAGATGATATAATGATCCAGTTCTTTATCCATTAGCGGGCTGGTCTTAATCGATTAATCTTTTGATGAGATAATGTAATTACATAATCACTGTGTGTCACGTTAGATTTATTCTCAGGCCATTTGCACATTGATTCATAGTGATAAGGAGGCCAGTGGACTGGCTGGTGGCTCACGACCTGGGGCCTCATTACAGAAACTTCCAAAGCCTGAAATCCTCTTATTTCAGTTCAGGATGTCATATTTTATGAATTACAGAAAGATGTTTCCGAACTGCATACGGAAAGAAATCCTATCTCATCCTCGGATAGGAATTGACTATTACAGAGCCGTCCTAAATTAGTAAGTTTCCATGTTAGGAAACCAAAGTTAGGATGGCTCAGACCCTGTTCCATTTGAACAATAACTGCCAAAATCGTGGCAGGACTGTTTTTAAGTCTGCATGACGATGACAAGAAGTTGGAGAACAACATGAACAGTGTAATACACTGATTGAAAGGCTGCTCAAACCATACGCTTTAAATTTCCAGGTCCATGTAATAATTAAGCGGTGTATATTGACTATATTGATTTATTTTTAATTTGATCGGCGCGCTATGTTCAGCTCTGGAGAGGCCTACAAAGAGTTTAGAAATCAGATGAAAATACCTGGATCTTGCGCATTGTGTGGCCCATAATGCATCACACTAGCGTTTTGGTCAGCGCTCGGTCCAGCCTTGTTTTCATTCACATGGAGGAAGGAGAATAACTCTGGATTCGACTTTTAGTGCATTTTTACAACTTTTAGGACACTATAATTTCAACAAGGGCTATTGATGGAAGTTTATTTAACCAAAAAAAAAAAAAAGAATCCTTTGAGATCTGACATCTCTTTCGCAATGTAAATCTATGGGAAAAAGTATCGACAGACCTTTTAATTGTAATTCCACCGTTTGGCCTCTATGCCAAATGACTTTAAAGGCCACAATATATACATATATACAGTTTCTCACAACTCTACACATAGATACAGGCCCTACTGGTAAAGTGCCGATTAAATAATAAAATGTACATTTATAGTTAGGAGTTAGGCCCATTTGTGCCCAAAGACTATATTTAGTATGATAAGGAACAGGCTGCAACATTTGATCTGATTGGACTAAAGTCTTGAAATCTGGTACAGACATACTTTGGGCAAGTATTGAATAGTACAACTTTTTGAGATGACATGGAAAATCAAAGTTAGGATTTTAGAATTTGTTTTTAAAGATATTTCATATGAAATGTTTGTGTATATCTCTATTATTCACTCTGTTATGAGTTAATAGATAATACAAACTTGATTGTGCTCCTTGTAGTTTCTGAGATACAGTCATTTATTTTTATCATACAATATTTACTTTGGGCACTTGGGTCAGCTGTTTATTTCTTACAATATAATGAAAATATCTGGAAAAAGCTGCTCAGTGTCCAATGTGCCCAAAGACTAGTTATAGTATGATCAGAAAAACTCACTTTTCAACAAAAAATGTCAATAAAAAAATTCCAGTTGCAGGCACAAATGGGTTTACGATACAATAGGAGGTCTGAGATTTAGGACTTGCCTTTATAATAGGAAGAAAGGATTTTTCCTATCTTTGAAACTTAAATTTAGATAGGACAAGCAGTTGGGATATCTTTCTGTAATGATGCCCCTGATCCCAAAGTTTCTTCCCGAAAAACCTGCAGCACATGCAGGAGGATAAGCTGAGGAGCAGTTATCTGTGGCGGTGGCAGGCTGGCTGTTATTCCAGATAAAGTGCTTTTTCTCCAGATAGTGTAGAGTGCCGACAGGTGGCTCCTCACAATCTTAGAGTGGAGATAGAGGGGAGGGCCAGGTAGGGCCTCACTCCGGGCTGCTGATAATGAACTTTATCAGTTCTGATGACACATCGCCTTCGGAAAACACCAGCAAAGCATGCATGATTTGGCAACTCTTAAACATATGAAACAATATATATATAAAACTATATATATATATATATAAAACTATATATATATAACTATATATATACATATATAGATATATATATAAATATATCTATATATGTATATATATAGTTATATATATATATATATATATATGTGTGTGTGTGTGTGTGTGTGTGTGTGTGTATACATACAAGTGTCTTTGTGGTAATCTGTTTGAAGATTAGGAATGGTTTGTCTTTAACATTATCTGCTAGAAATATATTTGGTTATGTTTTGGCATGCTGAGTATATTATAAGATACTCGTCTTTGAAATCAATCAAAATTTAATTATTTTAACATATTGAAAACTGGGAAATCATCAGTGCTGACATGGATGCAAATTAGAACTCGACAAGTCCCAGTTAAAATAGACACCTCCATTCCACCGCTCAGTTTCTCTGCCTGAGTGATGTCAAATTGATTTTCACTAAAGCTGCGATGAATAGTCAATTAATGGGCAACTATTTGATGAGCAGTTCATTGTTCAAGTAATATTTTAAGCAAAAGCACCAACCATTTGACGGTTCCAGCTTCTCAGATGGGACAATTGGCTGCTTTTCCTCATCTTCCATTAGAATGAATACCGTACCTTTGTTTCATGTATCAAATTAAGGAGGCAAGGTGTAGGGGTTCATGCACAACGAAGCTCACAGCTTGTTTTAAATACAGGAAGTCCTGAGCTTTCAAAGTTTGTAATACCAACACATTCTCACTCCCAACTCGTCAAAAGTACTGACGCTCGGTCAGAGGCCCTACACTTCCAACTGTGACGCTCTAGCATCAGTTTTGGACACGTCAGGGACGACGTGTCAGCTTCCGTTCCTTAAATGCATAGTGTCTTTTCAAAATAAACTTATGTGTTCTCAGGAAACGTACAGTTTCAGCTCTTTACATTCATGGTGTCTTTTCAAAATAAACTTCCATTGAATGTTAACTTAGTTTGTAGGTTTACTTACACAACAAAACTACTTTGATAGGTTGATGCAAAGATTTAATTTGGGTTAAAATAACTACATTTGTTACTTAAAATAACTACGCTTGTATAAATGACATAACAAAACTAGGGTAAAATAGCCTACTGCTGCATTCACAGGGAATCAGGCAGATAGTAGACGGCAGACAGACGTCTACCATTACCGTTGTTGGTATTCTCTCACCTTATTTTACCGTCCTGCTCCTGTCCGCTCACATGATCTCCGGTTTGATGACATGATATCTACAGTCTGCCAGATTCCAGTTGAGTGCAGCATAAGTCAACGTTGTTCCACACGGGACACGAACAGCGGTCCCCTGGGTGAAAGTCCTGTGTTTGTTTAACTTGAGCTCGGATTATGTTCACTTTTTCAATACAACACTCTATTACAGGTTTCTTACTACTTTTCCATAAGTAGTGTCTTTTTTTCCTCCATGCTGACTAAATACAACATATCGGTAAATCTAATTTATTAACAGGCTGCAGGGTTCAATTCTCACCTATGTGGCAGTACGTTTAGTCTTCAGTACGCAGACAAGGGAGTAGAAAACAAAGCATCTCAATTCCCAGTTCTCAACCTTTTATTGTGATTTTAAAACTCCTCACTAATTTTCTCTAGATTACCAAATATTTCACTTGTTCGTAAGAGGGTATTCCTTTACTTTGAAGTGAAGTACTTCAGCTGTCCCCTGCCTCAAAGATGTATAAAGATGCTCAGCCAGTCCGATGTTCTGAGTAGTGTCAGGGGGACAGAGTGGCTGGTCAATCAAACGAGGATGATTTATTTGCCAGGTAGCTGCCTCACACTCTCCGTCCCGGGACTCGGGGAGTCAGTCGTGAAGTGGCTTTTCAAAGGTGACTGACACCATAAATCCAGCATGATGACAACAGCTGCCTGAGTATGAGGCTTAGAGTTACATCTGTTACATCTACCTGCTTTCGGAACTGTTTGATTGACATTGAGGATTCCTTCGAACTTCACAAAAAAAAAAAATATATAGAATTGTGGCAGTCATTTCATTTCTGTGTTGATTGCATTGACTTGAAACAATATAAACTCCACCGATAGATATGGCACATCAAATAATGAGAGTACACTTGCTACTACTCTTGCCAATCCAGCACTGCATATAATACAGTGTACAGTAATAATGGTGGTAGTATTCACCTCTCAAAACATATGATTTTGAAAATAATGCAGTGCATCAATAACGCTTTAACACTAAGCCAATTATTGAACACCGTTTAATCTAGTCCTTAAACGTATGTCTTTGGATGTGGAAAGGCACCACCTTCCAAACTATTTGTATTAAATACATTGCTGTTGATAGCACTGCATTTCATACAAGGCATGGAAGTATAATACCATAAATAGTTGAATAAAAAAACATATTTCACCCCCTGCTTCCTTTCAGAAAGATTTAGCAAAATGGGTAGCTGCCGGGAGCGTTTTGAGACATTTATAGCTGGGGACTATTTGTTGCATTACACAGTGCAGCGTGGAAAGTGTGTAAGAAGGACCGAAGTAATTGTAAGGTCACTGGTATCAATAAAGACCCAGTCAACAGCCCTCCGATTTATCACGGCCATCTGCTACAGAGCTGTAAAACATTAGTTATTGTACCTAGAGTAGAATACACAACTGAAGAAATAACCGGCTGTAATTCTCTGTAGCAGAAAACATGTGTGTCCTCCTCCCCTCCTCCCCTCCTTCCCCTACCCCCTCGCTGGATCCAGTGTTTCCGTCGTGTGTGATCCTGATTCAAGGCCCCAGACAGTCCCTCTCGAGAAAATAACTGCAATCAAAATGCCAGTCACACTCCCGGGCCCCGACAGATAGGATGGTCATGGGATATGCCTCGCACAATCTGGACGGCTCGTGGCTGTCCGCGCCGCTGCACCCTCAAAGAGACGAAAAGAAAAGAACAGTTCTCACATCATCATTCCCACAGAATCTCTGTCAGCTCTTTGAACAGAGCTAATCTAACAGAGTCGCTGTGTCGAGGCGAGGCGCCGCGCACGCGAGACAAAAGTTTCCATCTGTTCACCTATAATCACACTGCTTCCTCTGGGATATACAATAGCCAACACTTTGATCTGGAACCTGGAATGTGTCCAAACGGCAGAGTATGTCCACAAAGCTTAAAAGACACATGTCTTTATGTCTGGATTAGTGGCGGGTGATTTAACGCTTCTAAAGAATTACCGTACAAACAGTTGAAACGGAGCTACGACTTACATATGCTGTTGGCTGAAGTGGCTGCGTCTGGATTTCCTGTCTGAGTGGACATTTATCTTACTTGCATCACATCGCTCATAGTTGTGTCACGTTAAGGCCCTTGTCTCGCACGTTAAAGGAACAGTGTGTAACATTTACGCGGATCTATTGGCAGAAATGAAATAGGATGTTGACAAGTATGTTTTCTTCAGTATATAATCCCCTGAACATAAGAATCGTTGTGTTTAGAATGAGCCACTCATATCTCACAGCCGCCATGTTTCTACAGTGGCCCAGAACGGACAAACCAACCTGCTTCGGCTTCCCAATCGTGGTCGGAAAACACGCGTGGACATCGTCGCTTTGGTCCCCGGGGACGTGAAACGAAACACAGGAAACCTGTTGGCCTTGAGGGCTTCTTGCAACTTCCACCATACATTCACTTTACAGCCTCACCGCTAAGCTAACGCTCCCCTACCCACTTCCCTCTAGACACACACACTGGCTCCGCTATTCTCGAAATGACCTACGCTACTCTTACAACAACTGGCTCACGTTTTAATGTTGGCCTGATATGCTATGTAACTTCTCCGCTTCCTTCATCGCTCAGCTGTGCTTCATCTCGGCAAACAAATTTGACACGATGAAACCAGAGTTAATCAGCGTGATCGATCTTATAGAGACGCTGATTGTTTTTTGGCTCAGCTCCATGTCATCAAGACGAACTCATCCCGTCTATAACTGTCCTGTCCCAGCACGGCCCTGCCACCTGGATCTGTGCGCCTCCGATCCAGTTTTTTAATTATATAGAAATTCTAATTATCACATGAAGGTCACCCCTTAAAATCTTGCAACGGACTATTTTTACATTACAGAAATAAACAGAGGAGTCGAGAGTCACTAAAGCTGTTTGCGGTTTGTCCTTGGCTCCGCTGCCTGCGATTAAAGCCAAAGCTGCTTTTATCACCCAAATGCTTCCTCCAACACCAGTGCTGATTAGGGGCAGTCACATTTGATTATTTATAATGGCTTCCTCAAAATGACAAATTAATTAGAGTTGAAGGTTGAGAGGGAGAATGGTAATTTTGGTAGAGGGACAGTATTTTAATAGTTTATTCAGAGGCAATTAAAGCATTTCTTTCGACACTGGATGGTCAGTTTCCTCTAATTTGTATCATTATTCATGTAAAACAATGGTGATTAAACCAATGTTTTCTGTTCTGAACACTCGCTGTGAGTGGGGTCTTCTTGGAAGGAGCTTCTATCGCAGAGAAGGTGATGACAAAGTCAAAGACTTGGTGGTGTTACATTTATTAACCATGTGTGTGTGTGTGTGTGTGTGTGTGTGTGTGTGTGTGTGTGTGTGTGTGTGTGTGTGGGTGTGTGTGTGTGTGTGTGTATGTGTGTAAAGCTTCTAAGTGCTGGTACATGGCTTCCTTTTTGTGTGTTTTAAGGCGGTCGGTACTTTGCGTCCCCAAAATGTTTTGAGTGAATTTGAGTGAATACAGCGTGCGATCAAAGAAGACAATAACTAAATTTTTACCCAGAACATTTTTCTCATCTGGATGAAAAAAGGGACCCAATAACAGAAGGGGGAATAAGGGAATACATAGTTGAATGAAGTATATTGAAACTCTCTGTGTGGGAGCCAACATAGAAAACTGACTTGACATTTAGTGGAAAACAGCGGCGTCTGCCTGTCGCAGTGATACATACCAGGAATAGTCACTTAATGCAGTGAATAAAGTCGGCTGAAAACACACTGGCAGGCCCATCCAAAAACAAACACACCATCCAGTTCCTTCCAGATGGTCCTGTAATCGTCCCTCTTTATGTGAAATGATTCCAATGCAGCATTTTGTTTTGCACTTTCAGATCATTCAGCCACTCCCTCTGCACTCTCAAGCGAGGCAGTTCTCTTGTTTTCAGCCTAATTGGATCTATGTATCTTCAGATGACTTTAATGATTGTCAGTTGCAGGATTATGTGCGTTTTGAGGTTTAGGATGTTCCACAAAATTATGGGTTTAAGAAACCAAATCAATCAAATGGAATTCAAACACGTAATCATAGAGAGCTGAAATCCTGACATCACATCTGAGAACTCAATGCAATATATTAAGGCTTTCTTTTATCAGTCTTTTAGAAAAGTACCAGGGGTTTTACCGTGTATTACAGGTCTAACAGTACATCTCTTCAAACCAAACACCTTCTGTTCCAACGCGGCTTCCTGCTGGTTTGGTACGTGAACAAGACATGCCAGTGAGACGTGTTTGCTAAACCGTGTTAGTCAGGTTAACTCTGGGTGTAGTGTTGTCAGTATGTGAAACGAGAAACCAGAGCTGGACACTAGGCAGAGAGTGGTGAAAGGCCTGGAAATGTTACTCAACCGAAGTTGTGTGTCGCTGGAAAACCAAAGTTGTGAAACCATTTTGCGACAGCATCGCCTCAATGCAGAGGTTTTCAAAGATACTGCTGAGGTGAAAGAGACAGGTTTGGTATTTCAAGTCAGGAAGTTATTGTAGTGTGGCGGCTTACCAACAGGGCGAGCACCAGCTATGACACACAGCTTATGCATATAAAGCTACTTTTAAGCACCCGATTGCCACAGTTTGTGCCTTAAATCATTCTTCTCGAAGTCATAACTCATTCACATCTGAATACACAGAGTTAGCCCAGTGGTCAGAGCGCATACCACGTGGGTGCAAAAGTCTTGTGGAGCAAGTTCACAATTTTGCTCATTCGGACTGTAAGAATTTCACGAGTACATTTTTCAAAATGAATGACATAAAATGTCTTTAATGTTTCTCTCGTTTCCCCTGCTGAACCAAAACCACCATAACTAAATTGTGGATTTTGTGTTCCGTTGGGCGCTTTGAATAATTTGATCGCAGCTTTAGCTTTAGATGGTCTTGGGCAAGTGTTATTCACCTTATGCTGCCCCGCCTATTTTTTCACGTCCGGTTCCAGCGCAATTTTATTCGTTCTTCTGGTTTATCGCGAGCATACTGCTATTCAGCAGCTACACTGCGGTGATTGATGGCTTTACAGTACCACATCCATCAGCCGTCAGTGACTGGGAGGACGACAAACTGAAATCACACATGTCTGTAGGTGTAGATAACTCCACTATGAGGAACACTCACACTGCAACACTCACACTACCAGAAGGGTAGACAATAGTCCAAACCAGAGTCAACATGATGAATAGTTGTCACTGCAGGCTAAACCGCGCTCAAACAGAAGCAGCTGTTTTCCTACTGAAATCTTAAATAATAAAAAGAAAATGTGTTGTTACTCCAACTTAACACCAGGTGTGCACATTAATGTGTGCTACAAATTATGATTCAATTTAATGTGGCATTATTCGAAAATAATGTCGCCAAAGCATCAAAATACAAAACTACACAATCCTAGTTTTAATATTAGCACAACACTCCCTCTGTTGCCTAAATTGTTCATCTGGAGACCGAACCCACCCTCCTATCCATCCATTTCATCAATCCATGCATGCATCCATCCATACATCATACATCCATCCCTCCATCCATTTCATCCATCCACCCATGCATCAATTCATCCACCCATCCATTAAGAAAAATAAATTACAAAATGACTCAATGCGGAAGGTCAATAGGCTGCTAAAAATGTCAGATCTTTATCATCCTTCCCCTCTACACAAAGGGAGTGAACCACATGACATACTGGTGATTAAGGTTGATTAAGAAATGTACATAATTGTAAATACTAGTGTGCTTTAAAAGGAGTTCCTGCTTCTGAAACAACACCTGGAAGTTTTAGATCTTTTTCTGAGTTGCCACTTCTTATTAACAGTATGCTGTTGTCCTTCAAGAGGACTCCATAACAGCTGCCGCGGGGTCTACTCTTGGTAGATTGACCATAGCCAGATCAAGCTATTGAGGTCAAGAGTGAAGAGGAACACCTTTAAATGAAGTCAGCCAGACTCAGCAGCGGGCACAAATCATCAGGCTCTATTAGTGTTGCCGACAGTATTGACTCGACTGAGGCAGGATGTCAGTAACTCGAAGGCAAACGGACCAAAGGGACACAATCCCAGTTATTTACGATGTCAGTGGAAGCTCTGTCTGATTATTGGCTCGAAGATGGACGACCCTCAGGTGTGCTACATCCGCGCCAGCTCCAATCCCCCAATTTAAGTTCTCCAAGTGCCCTGAGGTCTTTTTTGCTTTTTTCTTATTTCTTATTTGAAGGCTGTGTGTGAAAGCAGTGTTACATGTGATGGATGGGAGGGTTGTGTTATTGCCTTGGGGAGTCAGTACGAACCCCTCGAGCCACAACACGTCCTGCCACCCGCTGTCTCTGGTCCATCCCGACCCACCGTATGATCCTGGCCACCAAAACAATGCTGCATCTCCTGCAGCTAAGCATATCGATTGCACAGATGACTACCGATATACATGTGGGCCCACGCCAGTGTTTTAGTGCTCGGTGCACGAGCCAAAAGGTTGTGCCAATGTTGTCATCGTGGCCCAGACAAAAACAAACACTGATCCTGACTTGGAGTGATCCCATTTTGTATCATTGTATCAAACTGCAAAATCTAAGACACTCAAAAGAACATGTTTTTCCTTTATTTCTATTGCCTCTGGCATTTTTCCTCGGCTGTCCTCGGCTCTTCATGGAATAAAGCTCAGCCCTGGTTGGAAAATCACAGATAGTTTTTTTACGGCTATTGTTATTCCCAGAGTGTCCTTTAAGATGTCAGCATTAAGAGCGACTGGCATAGATATCGTGAATAATAGATGATATTGATTCCCATCTCCTGTTATATTTCTTACTTATAGCTCAGCTTGATGGCTTTCTTTTTTACATATCTTAAGTGGATCTCTGAAAGCTCTCGTCACTCGGCGCGCTATCTCCCGCTTTGTTCTCGGCCAGTGACAGGGCCATTTTGCTCGCGGGGCTCGTCGGCGGGAGGCGGACCGCCTGCGTAAAGCGGATGACGATGTCGAGGCCCGTCATCTGTCACCGGGGCGTTCTCCTTATCTCTGAACTGGCTGGGTCGCGAGCGCCGGCTGCCTGTTTCATGCTACGACCCCGGTCACGTCGCCAGCCGTAGAGTGGAACATCAAGCAGCTCCGATTATGCAAAAACTGCATTTTTTTTTTGTAGAACAGGCAGAGACAACAGACACTTGGATCTGCTGTCGAGTACAAAAAAAAAATTGTTTCTTCTTGAGGAGAAGTGGACCTAATCAGGAGAACAGAAAACAATCAAGGCAGCTAGCCCTCTTGTGATAACATAGTTTTGCGATGGAGAGCGTTTGGAAGTTGAGGCTTAAGAACCGGAGCACCTCATTGTGCTGCCTGAGAACTGAGGAGGGAACCAGTATGAGCAGCCTGATGTCACAGAAATATGTAATACCATGACCTGTTATCGGTGCATTAGGTGGTGGTGGTGGCACGGAATGCCAAAGGAAAGTCAATCAATTATTATTAATAGTCAAACATAATAGGTTTGAGAGCAAAACTATTGACACTGCAATCAAAGAATGTTTTTATTGCAATGTCAGATTCACTTGTGATTTAAAATGTATTCTTCTGAAACAAAAGCTTTTGTTGGCTGATTTATTTTTTTATTGCTGTGCTGATAGTTTGCCTCTCAAGCCTATCATGTTTGATGCAAGACAACAAATGTGATGTGCTTTTTGCTTTGAAAGAAGTTATGTAACAAACATTGTTCTTTTAACCCAAACCATGATCTTTTTTCCCCCTAAGCCTAACGTTAAATTGTTTTCATATGATAAGCTGCTCAGAGGTTTTGGTTATTTCATGTATTTATGTGAGATCACGTTGATAAGACATCCTGGGATTTTTCCAAACAATCTCTTATATTGCATCTCTAAAGGGTCAATTCACCCAAATTACCAAAAAATCAATAAAAAAGGACATCTAGTGGTATGTATCCATGCAAATAGCTTTGGATTTGTTTGTTCTCTACAGAAACTGTGTTCACGTTATTCTGAAAATCCAGTGAGAAATTTAGAGTGAGAAGAGTATTTATTTAGTATAACCTAGTTACAATGGGAACGATTCACAGCAAGGTGGTCTGTGGATTCTATAAAGGCCTTCTATTCACCTCCACTATATGGAGGTAGGGCTGGGCGGTATGGCCAAAAATTCATATCACAGTATTTTGTAAGATTCTGGCGGTTTCACGGTATATCACGGTATTTTTTTTTCGAGTAAACACATTCATTCACTGAAGCCGAAAAGGACCGCCGGCCAACTGAACAGCTGTTCACCGCTAGCGTGGCTGTCTTCCGTTCTGTCTCTTCCTGTTTGTTTCACCTACATCCCCTGGGTCCTAAGTCCCTCCATGTTCAGCTTATTAATTGTTGTTATAAAGTTATAACCATGACTCCATCTCAATACCTGTAAGACAAGTAGCTCCGACCGCTGCGCCCTCAGCGGTGAACAATATATGTTGCTGCCTGCCGAAGAGCGACAACAGTTGTTACGGCTATGACGGTGTAAAAAAATTCATACCGTATGGAAATTTGAAACCGGTATACCGGTATACCGCACAGCCCTATATTGAGGCTGCGGAAATCTCAGGCTGCATCCACACCAAGACGATTTAACAATCTCTGACTTTTGTTGTCTGTTCTCACACTCGTAGCTGGAGCATTTATACTTTCTTCGTTTATGGTTTCCTTGTGAACTTTACAATAGTTGTGCAGAACATAACTACTATAGACAACAAAAGGATATATTTCAATTCGTGTGTACGTGAATAGCATGAATTTTTTTTTTGCTTTAATTGCGTTGTGCCATTTGCAACGCCCGACGCTAATTTGCGCCTATTGAGGTTATTGCATTGACTTTATGTGGGATTGCGATATACGAAAAGTTCACGTAAGGAAGAGCCTAGCTGAGACAACCACATTCCAAGCTTGTTGGGATGTCTGGAGTCGCCTCCTTTGTACGATTGGTAATTCAACTTTGGTAGCAGGCAGTTTCCCCAAACAAATCTTTCTCATTCCATCTTGTCTTCTTCTTTCTCACCTCCTCCAAAGGTACTAAAGATAGACACTATTACCTGTTTGAGAATATAATATTAGGAGTAGAGTCTGGCTCGAATATATGTCCGATGACAGCTGAAACGTTTCGTCTTTTTACCTGTTGGAAAACATAAAAATGGCTTTATTTCAACATTGGGACCAAACCCTCCATAGTGGGGCTGCTCTCACTGGCAGATGTGAGGGATTGATTTTAAAGAGTATTTTTGCTGCCTTGAGGGCAGCTCTTTCAAACTTTGCTGTCAAGGCCATGTCTGGTCTACAGCTCAGATCGAATCCAGACTGCTGCTGCTGCTGGATTCCTACCAGGATGATCCCGCCTGATGTTGGCAGCATTGAGCATAACAAAGTGTGGCAGAGAGAGGATGTCCCAGAATATCAAGGAAATTACTCATTTGCTCTTTTCTGGTGTGAATAAGTTCAGAGTTTAGGAGTGTTTACGAACCGCGTTAGTTGAAGCTAAATCAGGTGCAGACCTTAGGAACCTAATGAAAGAGTGGAATAAAGTTTGGCTGACAAATTTTAAACATCGACTTGGATTTTGTGTTTTTGCCACCCTGCTGTCTGATATTTGGAAAGAAACAGCGGCCAACGTTTCCCACGAGGCAGCTGGAGCCGGGCCCAGTGCTCTGCTGTGGACCGGCTGCTGTTGACGGCTGTCTACGGCTGATAGATTGCCAGGCATGAAAAGGGGCTGATTGGTGGTGGGAGGCCGGATGGGCATGCTGGGCAATCGTGGGAGATTAGCATTTCCAGGCAAATAGCAAGACTCCTCGAGAGCAACAGGTAGCTCTGTTGTTTCAGGGAACCTCACAAAGGGTGAGTGGAGTACTCTGTAGTTCTGGCTTTGCCCCTGATGAACGCAGAGCGTGAGACAAAGAGAAGCCAGTGCTGTACTGTACAGGCCTTTCTTTCTTTTATTTTAGTGGAATAACATATTCCAGGGGACGGCCCTGGGCTCAGGGTAAGGGCAGTGCTTTCAAGCCCACAGTCCATTATGTTGCCATCTGCTTTACAGATGAGACCCCGGGGCCTGAGTGAGGGAAAAAAAGGCACAGACGATGTCACTCGCATACCGCTGTGCTTGTGTGAAAACCTCGGATGGATTCGGATGGACTGACCTTGAAAAAGTGCGATTAAAAACAAGGCTGTTGTTCACTAGGTGACATTGTAGAGACTGGAATTTCCACCTGAGACATCAATGCACTCATTGACTGGATATTTGGACAGGAAGCAGATCTTCATATGAAAATACACCTGTCTGTCCAGCCTGAAATAAAACATTGCCAGTCTGCCGCATTGAAATAGTGGCAATGGGTGTGATCTGTGGCTAGAACTATTTTCCACGCACAGTCAACCGTAAATTTATTTAAAGTTATAGGGTGAAATACATGTTGTGTGTGAACATACAGCTGAATTTATTTTGTTTTTTCTTTTATTATTCTTTTTTTTTTACTTTTTTGTGAGGTTTTTATCAGCTGCTAACAAGAGTGCTACTATGGTTGGTGGAGATCAGGGGCTTAACCATAAAATGTTTAAATGAGTCCGTTTCCAGGAGCAACCTCCTCTTCTGTAAGAGGAAGCCAATTATCAAGGGTATTTAACTTGCATTCTCTCTTCTGACCACCAGGGGGCGACTCCTCTGGTTCTATAGAAGTCTATGAGAAAATGACTCTACTTCTCCCTTGATTTATTATCTCAGTAAACATTGTAAACATGAGTTTATGATCTCAATCTCTAGTTTCAAGTCTTCTTCAATACAGCATGATGTTCATTTAGTAAATTATGGTCCATTTAGAGTCAAATAGACCAAAAAGCAGGGTATGATTTAGGGTGGACTTACTGTGATTGACAGATTTCAACTTCGCTGTAATAAACTGAAATGGCATTTGGTTGTGATGGTGATTGTTTATCACTGTGTGTTGAGCTGAGCCACTGAGGAGGGCCTCCAGAACTCATCCCACTGTGGTAATACCGGGTAGAAAAAGGTCAATTACTTTGCTCTTCATCCTGTACTAGAAGCCGGAGACATGAGCTCAAATATTCCACTGACTTTTGAGGGACATTCCTGCCAAGCTGCTGCGTTGTAAGCGGCGTATCATTTCGACAGCCTCCTCCTAAAGCAGCGGAGAGCGGGCGAGTCGCCACCACTCCGCCTGGTTTGTTTGTTCAGGAAGCATGTTGATGAACAGCCGCATTTCTGTGTGTGGGCGGGAGAAAAGCTGGGCGGCCGAGGCAATCAGCATCCTTGCATTGTTCGAAGCCATTACTCTCCCCCGCCTGTTTGTATTGTTACAACGCTCCCTGAATGCCTTAAATGCCTCCTAAGTCCATTCATACTGGTTGCACAAATATACACATAGAAACAGGGAGCACCCAGGGGCGGGAGAGACAGAATCCATCATGTTCTATGTCTAGGAAAAGTTGTTCATCTCCCCCAGAAGCCCGCTAAATTTTTTAACTTTAACTTTGGACACTAAAACTGTGCCCTAAAATCAAACACATGATGTGAACTAGGGTTTGCAGATTAAAGCTTTAAAGCTGCACCAATCCATATTTTTACATTAGCCTGGTATTACACACCTGGTTTCCAGCAGCAGCAGGCAGCTGCTCTGATGCTGTACATTCTGCCAGAAAGATACAGTTTTCTCAGCAGTTTGTGGGAACTAAAAGAAGAGGGAATATTAATCAGTTGGGGGGAAACATTACTCCAAATAAATGCTAATATAACTCCTTGGCGGCTTGATGCTGAAATTGAACTGTAAACTGTGTTAACTGTTTGCTAACGTGTTTACCATATCAACTTCAATGTTGTGTCTACAGCTTGTTCTGCTTCCCATGGACCACATAACTCATCTGAACAAGGGCTGGAGGGGAGGCATAATTATCGACTGGCTAAAAGGGAACTTTTTGTTGATGTTGTGAAGTTCATTGATTTAACCATGTGATAGCCTTATGAAGGCTAAATAACAACAATATATGGCTACTATTTCACAATCAAACAATACATATATTAATCAGTGCACTCACATAAGAACGTAGCACCAATACTTTGTGGCGCATACAAACCGCTGTTTGTGGCATGTAGAAACAGCTGTTTGTGGCATGTAGAAACAGCTGTTTGTGGCATGTAGAAACAGCTGTTTGTAGCTTGTAGAAACCGCTGTTTGTAGCTTGTAGAAACAGCTGTTTGTAGCTTGTAGAAACAGCTGTTTGTAGCTTGTAGAAACAGCTGTTTGTAGCTTGTAGAAACAGCTGTTTGTAGCATGTATAAACAGCTGTTTGTAGCGTGTAGAAACGGCTGTTTGTGGCTTGCAATGCTCTTACCTGGGCTGATTATACGTGAGTTTGTCGCTACGAACAGCTCTTTTTACATTACATTGTTAGGAAGAGCATCCATATTATTAGACATTAGTGGCTGCTAACGTCTCGCTGCGTGCTGCACTCCGTCATTGTTGTGCGTTCTCAGGCGGCGCAGATGTGTCTGACATGTGTCCCAGCGTGGCGTGAGACAGGTCCGTGTTTGTCCAGACAGAGTAATGACGAGGCGAGCAGTGTGAGGCCGGGCTAATCAGTCCACACAAACCCCATGGGAGCTCCTTAAGTGGACGGATGTCTCCCAGTGATGTCCGTCTGCTACATAACAGGGGCCCGGCGGCGCTGCCACCATGTCGATTCTTTTAAACAATAGCTACAAAAAAGTGTATGCTATAAATACACGTGCCCGTTTCCATTGTTTCTCAGGTAATTAGTCGGCTGCTCCTGGGTGTTAAGCCGACCCGTTACAGCTGCACCTCGTGTTCGGCCCTTTGTGCGAGCTCTCCTGGAATTTTTGCTTCACATAACGATGGGGTATCACACTGCTTCCAGCGTTCACATTTAGTGTGAAATAATGAACCTGCGCCGGTTGCGACTTCAAAATGCAGTTTCCTTTTTTTTTTCTCTGGAGGAAAAAAAAAAGGAAACGGACTGGGATGATGTTTTTACTCCTTGACAAGATGCAGAAGATCTCTGAAGAGAAAACTGGTGTGAGCAATCGTTCACTGTCGTCTTCATTCACCTGCCGTCAAAATGAAAGGACACATACCTTGATGTGTTTGAGAGACGGATCCTGCAGATTGCAGCGAGACTCATCAGCCTCACACATTACTGTGTCTGAGATGAAAGTCTTCCAGAATTCTAGAAGAGCACAGTTTTACGGAGTGAAGCACCAATGTTTTTGGTGGTTAAAATAAGACGCTGCCTTCGCTTTCTTCTCTCATGTCGACTTGACACTATTTTCCGAAGACGGTGCTTATGAATTATGCACAGACAGCTTTTGCTTTAAACGATTGTTTGCTGAGCTTTAAAAGGAGCCGGGACTGAGATGAAACCCAATGCAGCGAAATGAAAGAACTTTCAAAGTGAAGCTCAAAGCGGAGCTATTTAAGGCATTCCCAGCTCTATGGTATTTTTTTTTTTTGTTTTGTTTTTGAATGTACAGTGTGCAGTACGGGATTAGCATAGTTGAGACGTATTATACTTGGAGGTGAACACAATGGATATTACATGAAGGAAATAATGCACGCAGGAAACAGCTTAATCTGATCACAGTGCTTTATTCGGCCCCCTGCGGGCCAATCCTCTGATGTAGCGGTTTTTAATTACTAGAAATAAGCTTCATGCTTAACAGGAATTCTCACAGTGAAGTGCAATGAACTCTGCTATGTGTGTGTGTGTGTGTGTGTGTGTGAATTTTTTATTTTGGTTTTTGTAGACATAAATTAGGTTCATGTCTTTAAAGTTACAAAACTTTATTTCACGAAGACTATGCATATGCAAATTGTTCTGTACAGTAAAGAAGCCGACCGAGGTTTATTAAAAGGAAAAACAAAAGCTCTTTGTTGGTGTATTATTTTTTGTAGTTGAAAGGGCACAGAGAAGTGTGTGGAGGTGTGTGAATGAGCGTGCGGGTAAAAGCAGCAGGGTGAGATGGCTTTTGGGCGGGGGGCCGGGGGAGGGGAAGGGAGGGGGGTGGCCTGTTGACGCAGGCAAGGCACGGCTAATTGGAAGCAAGAAATTTGAAGGCAGATTACATTTTTAAGCATCAACAGAAATGTGTGGTCCAGAAATATGAAATGCATTCATTCAATTTATGGTGATTTCATGGATTCCTAGTTGCATGTTTTATGCTTGTTTCCCTCAGTTGACATTGAAACGATGCCGTTCCTCCGGATTAAGTGGGTGGCAAAGTGGAGACGGTTTTGAAGTGCCGTTTCTGGAATTTTATTTTGGGTTTTCTTTCACTGAATGACATAAATGGCCAGTTAATAACGACAACTGATTGAATTTACAGAGCAATTCATAAAGCTTTGCAATGTAAGCCTTATTAAGGCAAGACACTACAGGATTTTTTTTTATTTCATGTGCTGGTCAATTTTGACATTTTAAGCAATTTTTTGCTTCCATAATATATTCTTATATATATTCTTTCAGACTTCACTTTTTATCTAGCGTCACCAGCAGTTCAAAGTTACATTTTTTTCATTTTCCCAGTGAAACACCCTATCTAATAAATGGACTGGCACAAAACAGACATTCACACCTGGCTCTGGATGAACTGTAACAACTGTAGTCATCCTTCTGTCATAGTAATAGTAATTATAATTTGGCAATTTCTGCGTCACTTAAACAAAAAAATAAAGACATCAGCCTCAGCTGCACCTTTTGGTTTAGTGCTAATTAGCAAATGTTAGCATGCTAAACTAAGATGGTGAATAAGTATTATATCAGCTTAACCATAGACTGTATTTAAGAAGTGGACGTAGTCATCAGGACGTCACCCATTGGTTGGTGGACTTCTGTCTCGAAAGCCTTGTGTTCGGCGATTTCACCGTCGCCATCTTGGATTACGGTCGTCGCCATGTTGTTTTTATCACAACCAGTGAACAGAAACCATATTTGGAATGTGGAGGAGTGACGTAGTGATGTCATATAAAGCTCTGGTAGCGGCAGCGACCTGTCAATCACCTTGTAGCCCCGCCCTAAAGCATCCCCTGCTTTATGGTCTGTTTGACTCTAAATGGACCATAACTTACTAAATGAACATCATGCTGTATTGAAGAAGACTTGAAACTAGAGATTGAGACATAAACTCATGTTTACAATGTTTACTGAGGGAATAAATCAAGAGAGAAGTAGAGTCATTTTCTATAGACTTCTATAGAACCAGAGGAGTCGCCCCCTGGTGGTCAGGAGAGAGAATGAAAGTTTTAAGACTCTTCCACATTGGCTTCACTTGGCAGAACGGTTAGCATGAAGCTGTGACCTCACAGAGCTGCTGTAGTGTGGCTGTAGACTCTTGGACCAGAACAAATACCTTCTAACGCAGTAGTTCATCATTTTACTGATGATGGAACAAGAAGAGTTAGGCCCCTTTACATAGTGCCATGGGTAGTCTCCTTGTCGCCTCCTTGTCGCTTGTGGCAGCCTCCAGGTTCAAAAATGCTGACTCTTTGCCAATCTGTCCCAAGTCTTGTTCACAACCCGACGTGTGGACTTTCGTTCTACTTATGAAAACTATTTATTGAAGAAACTGTAACTTTCTTCAGACCTGAGGGAGGTTTCCAATCATAAAATGGGGCTACTGTGTTCTGCTAACGTGACTGCTCCTCTTTAGTCAGCTGTAGAAATCCTAATGGCGCCTTTGAGGCCCGGTGCAGTCTACCATATGTGTCTGTGCGACTGCTCGCCATATTCACTTCCCTCCTCGGAGCTTCTGTCCGTTCCATTCAGTCTAGCTGTGCAGACACCGGGGGGATTTACTGCTCAACTGCTTTTTATTCCATCAGTCTTCTTTGTGCGCTGCTGATGTAGTATGCATACCCGCATGTCTCCGGGCTGCAGGTCCAGGGGCCTCTGCTGAAGAACTGCTGCAGAGCTGCTGCGCTGCTGGCCAGAAATGGGCCGCAGACAACCTCCACTGCAACCACATGCGACTGCTGAACAATGACAGGCACTCCACATGCAGGTAAGTCACTGTGTTAGCGTCACGCTTTTTGAAGCTGCTTTTGTAATTTCATTCATTGGATTAGCCGTCAGTGGGTGGATCCAAACCCCAAAACCACAAGTCCAGTTTGTAGCCGTGATAAGCCTCTTTACTTACAGCTTAAAAAAAGTCAACTTTTTAAAAGGGATTCCACACCAATTTGATCCACATTTATACTCAGCATGTGAGAACAGTTGTAGTCTTCTGCGTTTTTTTCTCCTGTATTTATTATGCTTTCAGGTTGTTCATTCCATTCTCATAAGTGCAAATGTCTTCAAATTTGGTCCAAACGCCGAGTTGGACTCAAGGATGAACTGACTAGAATTTGGCGGTCAAAGGTCACTGTGACCTCACAAAACACATGTGTGTGTGTGTGTGTGTGTGTGTGTGTGTGTGTGTGTGTGTGTGTGTGTGTGTGTGTGTGTGTGTGTGTGTGTGTGTGTGTGTGTGTGTGTCAAGTGTTGCGTGGAAGCAGTGCTGCCGCAGCTCCCTGAAGGAGAGCCAGTGTGAATCGGGCATGACTTCAGCCAGAGGAGGGGACACCTGTGAAGTGGAGAAGGAGGACCAGTGCACAGATGACTCCTCCCAGGTACATTACCTCCACCATGACCTCTCAAGGGATAGTTACAGGAGAGGAAACAAGAGGAAGATTGTTGACTGAAAGACGTGAATTCCTTGGTGGACGGCGCACACATTTTTTAGATGTCCAGGTTCTCCATAAAACAAACAATAGATTATAGTTGCGTCTTCCTCTAGAATAGAACATTTATTATTTTGGGAGTCATGTATGGTATGACTGAATATTTCAAACAGTTCAGGACCACAAAACTGGGTTATACAGTTATACAATAGGCAGCGATCAAGTACGGAGAATTCCTTGGAACTGCCACAATATATTGGTGAATACTGAGTTTATACTGGTTTCAACATCCCCTGGAATGCACTGTTGTTTTTGCCTGAGTGAGATTTCAATTACAGAGACATGTGTCAGCAGAGAGGCCTTTGTAAAAGGTCAGACAGTTTATTTGTCTTTATTGGCAGGTTGAATATATTGATAAAGAACTGCCAAAACCTCCCGTTTCTGCATGCGTCCTTCAGCCCTATGAATACTTCCATATGAAAAATGGGAGTCATGCCTTGGCTCCGAGTTGGCTCCGACAGCATTCCCCGTTCCTCCAAGAGGAAACCCGGTGGTTTGGCCCTCGAGCCAGCTGTTCGCTGTGCCAGGTCATTGTTTTTGAGGAAAGTCTAATAAAAAAGGTGAAAGTCTGGTTTTCTTTGCATGACACGTGGTTCAGCTTGAGGCAGCGGCTGAAGCCCTTTCGCAGTGCGTCCACAGGGATGAACCAGCTGCCGGCCTGTTTGGCCCGTTACGTCCGCCCCTCCACTGCTGGTTACGAAAGGGGGGCTAATGGCGGAGGCGCCATAAAGAGAGGTGGTAATTAGAGATGTGAACGGCAGCCCGGTGGGCGCCCTCCTAATGCTCTGCTGCTGTGTCCGGGTGGGCAGGTGTGCTGCAGCTGCTGTGCCCTCGGCTTGCGCGTGCGCAGTGAAGGACGGGGTTGCGATGCCCACCAGTACCTGGGCTACCCGTGCGGGCACGTCTTCCTCACCTGCTGCGAGGAGGAGGAAGAGGAGGGTCCGAGCCAGATCCCGCTGAGGCGGAAGCAGAAGCCCAGGCCGACGTCTATTCCTCGAAAAGGTACCTGCTACCCGCCGCACGGCAGAGTTTCACCGATATGGAAAGCACATTCATGGTGCACATTGGTGTTATATGTTACAAACAGCCCCTTGTAGTCAGAGGTGCTCTAGTAGAAGAGGCAAGTGAAGAATAATCTAATAAACCTGCTTTAGAAAAGTTACAAGAATTAAATATCAGGTATGTCATTACATCTGGAATATTTGGATTTTTTTCATCAAATTCACTCTTTCAACAGAATACACTTCCATCATGATATAAGACTTATGAATGAATCACTGTTACTGTTCCCATCATGCACTGCACCTCCAGTTCTGAAAAGTGAGGCCAATGCAAAAGTACCATAAACGTGCATTTTCACTAACAGCCAGCAGGGGGCGACTCCTCCTGCTGCAAAAAGAAGTCAGATTGTATAGAAGTCTATAGAAAATGACTCTACTTCTCTCTTGATTTATTACCTCAGTAAACATTGTAAACATGAGTTTATGTCTCAATCTCTAGTTTCAAGTCTTCTTCAATACAGCATGATGTTCATTTAGTAAATTATGGTCCATTTAGAGTCAAACAGACCATAAAGCAGGGGATGCTTTAGGGCGGGGCTACAAGGTGATTGTCAGGTCGTCACCACAGGCTTGTTTGGTCTGGGTCTTCCTGTTAGACCTACCCCTTTCAAAGTGTGTTTTCGATTCATGAAAGTTAATTGTAACAAACCTATGAATTACTTATTCAACCATTGGTTGTACTTAGCTCCACCCTCTCGTGTTACTTCTGGTTGCAAAAAGCCAACATGGCGACGGCCAGAAACCAAGATGACAGCGGCCAAAATACCAAACTATAGGCTTCAAAACTGTCCACAAACCAATGGGTGACTTCACGGCGACTACGTCCACTTCTTATACATATATGGTAGAGAGCAGATTAAAACGCCTTGATCTTGTGATGCTATCATTGTTTTAATCAACATGTTTGTAACAAGTCTAACAATCGTACCGCCATTGTATTGCGCTGCCATTGCCAATGATCAATTCAGGACAGTCCTGGCTCATCTCTATCAAGATTATATTATTTATAATTGAAAATGATGTCAGTCCAACGGGGACTTTGGCGTGCTACTGCAAATCAGAGAACAAGAAAGTAAAATCTCCTTAAATTAAAACCATAAAAAGGAAAATATGTAATACTGTTTTCCTCTGTTTGCTTTCTCAAGCTTTTTTTTCTTCTTTTTTTTAACCACAATTGGGAATTTGTATAATGTTTTGCAGCTGTGAATAGCTTTTCCATTTCCTTCATGCATTTCACAATGGGACAATAGTTTTTTTGAGTATACCTAATTCAGACTTTTAGACTTTAAGTTTTAGGATGCAACAGAAAACCCAAATCCTGTTTAGAATTAGTGTGTCGTCTGGATTGGGACAAAACACAGGAGTCTTCAGACTAGATGTACTATTGTACTGCTGTTAGGGTAAACAGGCTGCTTAACTTACAAGATCCTAAAAGCCATGTTGATTTGGACCCTGGTCATACTTCTTTTTTTGATAACTTATTTACAACACATTCTCACTCCCAACTCGTCAAATGCCTACGCTTGGTCAATGGCCCTGCTCTTCAAACTATGACACTCTAAGTTCCCCTCTGTGGTCAGCGCATCAGTTTCAGCTCGTCCAACATAGGTTTACTTTGTTTTTAGGTTTACTTACGCAACAAAAATACTTGGTTAGGTGTAGGCAACAAAAGTATGCATTAAGTAGGTAAGATACCACCCAAAAACTACGGTAAAATAAATCAAAGTTGACTTAGTTTCACATGGAACATAAACAACGGTCTCCTGGGTGAAAGTCCTGTATTTGTTTGACCGTTCCAACCTTTGGATTTTGCTTTTTACACAACATCAGTTGCTCTTAATGTCAAATAATGAGGTGGGTTTACATTGGAATTAGCTGAAATCGCCGGTGCATCTCATACAGATGCTAAACGGTGCCTCGGTACATGAGGTATCAGTTGCTGAGGGCTACTGACCAAGTAGTGGCGTATGACAAGTTGGGAGTGACAACTGGTTAGTACTTGGACAAGCAAAGCATTTTGCCCAATTCTGCCTCCTCAACAGATCTGCCGGCGAAGTGTATTTACTGTTACTACCTTCTCGAATATGAAATGGCTGTTGGGTTAAACCACCGTTATTTCATCCTCATTGAAGTTAACTTCAGACGTAGACTATTGGCCGAGTTTGATCTCCCAAAAAAGCCTGGATGCTCTAGCCTGATTGGCCGGGAGTCGCGTTACCATTCAGAGAAATGGGAAAAGATGTGTCCAAGCTGCGATGAATCAGGAACAGATGGCAGCGCAGGCTGTCGTCTCTCTACTTCAGCCAGCAAAGTTTCCCTCTTTTGCCGATGCATCAAGCACGTAACGGCAGTGACATTTACATCAATGAGTTTTCAAGCAGAATAAACACGCCTCAGAGCAAACGTATCCCAACACCCATTAGTATCTGTACCTATCTACAAAAACGTGGTTTGTTAGTGAGCGCCTCTGCTTCTGTTCAGTGCACTGGCCTCTGAATTTGTGAGCTGTGGGAACTATTGGAAGGAATTTGCATGTTTTTCATCAATGACATCCAAGGTGTGATGGGTGAAATGAGACTTTAGAAAGACTACAGTACATCTGTTACTTTCTTTGTCTGACAGTACTCGTACTGTGCAATTAGATTATCTTAGAAAAGCACCAGAGCTGAGAGCTTTGTTCAGCTGTTTAGTTTACATATTGGGACCAGACACGCAGCATGCGGTTCATTATTAGTCAGCCTTCGTGGCTGTCCTTTAACGGGAATAGTTGTGTGATGGTGAGGTAAGGTCAGTCTCCTCTCCTCATCGCCTCAGCCTTTGCTTTCATTCACGACATCAATGGAATTCCTCCTCATCCCGCCCTTTAATGGGCCCCGCTCTAACCAGCGACTGCAGCTAATTTCCTTCAGCTTTAAAAGGGAAATTTGAATGATGTCATTCTGAAGTGGGAATCAAATAACCCGCTGAAAGCTGTGAGAGGTTTAAGAGCAGCAGAAACTGTTCACGCTCTCAATCAGTGTGTGTGTGGAGCTCTCACACACACACTCTCAGAATGCCTTTACTTTGTGAGTGTTTTAGGGATGAAAATATGGATGAGATGCACTGTAATTATTTCCATGGGGGATATGTTTTCAGACTTATGACTCACCGCCTTTTAATTAAAACAGGAAACGTTTAATCGCCTTGCTCCTCCGGATTTAAACCCCAGGTAATGACTGTGAGAAATGTTGACTGAAAACCCAGATCTGGTTCCATCACTGCTGCAGTTTACTTTTAACCCTGAGCCCTTGATGTATAAGGCTGTCTATGATGTTTGTTCTTGGCGCAGTATAATTTAGGCACTAAGCTCAGCTTTCCACTATAGCTGGTGGCTTAGGCATGAATGTTAATGCAAAGGAGGAGTAGGTGTTGTTTTGTCTCTTTAGGTCAGTTTCATGAGGCTAAAGTTACACATTCTAGTATGAAATATAGGCTGTGTATAGGAAGTGGACAGAGTTGTTGTGAAGTCACCCATTGGTTTGTGGACTGACATTTTGAAGCCTCGAGTTCAGCGTTCTGCCATCGCCATCTTGGATTTTGACCATCGGCATTTTCTCAAGTAACCATATTTAGACTGTGGAGGAATGACGTAAAGATGCTCTGGCAGCGACCTGTCCAACACAGTAGCCCCGCCCTAAAGCATCCCCTGCTTTATGGTCTGTTTGACTCTAAATGGACCATAATTTACTAAATGAACATCATGCTGTATTAAAGAAGACTTGAAACTAGAGATTGAGACATAAACTCATGTTTACAATGTTTACTGAGGGAATAAATCAAGAGAGAAGTAGAGTCATTTTCTCATAGACGTCTATGCAATCTGATTTATTTTTGCAATCAGAGGAGTCGCCTCCTGTTGGTCATTAGACAGAATGCAGGTTTAAGGACCTTCTGCAATGGCTTCACTTTTTAGAACGGGAGGTTGCCGCCTGGTCTAAACACACAATGGAAGTTTCCAGTCCTGAACAGGTCTTTTTCCAACTTAACCTATAACCCCACTTAATAAGACAGTTAACTAAGGGAACCTTTTAAGGGACTCTGTGCAGTCCCTCAGCAAAGGAGACTTTGACCACTGACCTTTTCACTTGTTACTGGTGGTTTCTTGTAATGTTAGGAATGTAGGAATTGAAACATTCTATAGAAGGAGTAGGTGTTCAGTTTCATGAGGTCAAGTGTGCGGGATAAACTGTTCACTCCTCTCACTCCTTCCAGTCTCGGACAGAAAGTTCCCCAAGGAGGCCTTCTCCATCGGCGCCACGGACGAAGCCGCCAACGCAGTGGAGGAGCATGAGGACGTGGACGAGTGTCGGCTCCACCCGGGCCAGCTGTGCCAGCACACGTGCATCAACATCTGGGGCTCCTACCGCTGTGGCTGCAACCGGGGCTACGTCCTGCAGCAGGACGGACACTCCTGCGCACCAGGTGCTGTAACTCACCTGGGAAGCTCGACTCGCACGAGAACAGCAAGCAGTACTCGTCTTCCCTGTTTTTCTATTGGGATTCTGCACGAAGCGACAGAGTCCAGATGGCTGCACATTTGAAATATTTCACTGATGAATCATTTAAGGGTACCTCAGGGATTTAGTATGGGAGACTCCCACGAGACAATTATTTAAAATTGGTCAAAATTGAAGCAGCAGAGATATCCTCATCCAAAAACACTGGATCCTACATTTCCCTTAATTAAACTCAATATTTCATTAAACGCTCCTTGCCTGTTAAACGCCCATGTGTTTCAAAACTCCCAGCCATTATAACCCAGAACTCTGATGACCAGAGTTACTTCCTCAGACTGGCCAAAGCTCCTCTGGAGTTACTCAAAAAGTAGCCTACAAATGCTTTCGGCCGTCGGTCACGTGACGGCGGCTTGCAGGTTGCAGGGGTCACTCGAGTGTCCCCTTCAAGTCGGAAGGTGGGCGGGGATATAAAGTACCTCACATTTGGGACATTTTGGTCGTGTGTTTGTGACTTGCAATTGTTTTGTAATGTCTTTGCATTAATTCCTCTATATTGTCAATCCACCAAACGTTAATGGCTGTTGCCATTAGGGTTGAGCCAGTGTAAAACCAGTGTGATATTAAGTCAAACACCAGACCAGAATTTGACCACTAGGCTAAGCTAAGTCACGAAAATGAGAATAGCTGGTCCACCTTACCAACTTAAGTGAGTCTTGGCCGAAGTTGTGGCTAACTTCGGGGCTATACCCTTTCAAGACGAGCAACACAAGAAAACTTGTCCCGGGTCTGGAGGAGTTGTAGCATTTATTCACCAACAAACAAACTTCATTATCACCGTCACACACTCTCTCTCTCAGGCCGCACATTCGTCAACGTTACCAGACTTGTAGTTCACTGGCTTGTGGAAACCTATCTCGTGCAGTCATCCCACAAAAACGAAGCTGCCAGGAAGAGCTCTGGGTTTTGAAGCAAATTTTACATAGCGTCCAACTGGTGAACATTTTACATAGGAGCCAACGTCCGGGTTTGTCACATGATGCTATGGACCCCCCCCCCAAAATACTTTTTCCCCATTGACTCACATTGGGAAAGAGACGTCTGTAAAAATATTTTTTTCCGGTTGATCAACTTCCCAGTACGAACACTTTAATAGATCTTATTTAAATTTTTAGGTCCTAAAATTTGTTAGTGGTGAAATTCACTAATAGTCTAATCCAGAGTCATTCTCTTTCCCAAGACCAAAGCTAGTGCACTGGCTCTATGGCCCGTTGATGAGGAAGCCGTGCAGAAGATCCTGGTTAGTTTCATACTCGGAAATCAAACTTAATGCTTCATGCGACCCTGAGCAACTTTCATAAGAATGAACGGGGCCCCGCCTCCAACGCTGTGTCCGGTTCTCTTTATACATCCATGCAAATAAAACACATTTCTAGTAAAAAAAAACACTGTTAGAGTTGTGTTTGTACTGTATTATACTCACTTTTTAACATGCTGTGCGTGTTGCCTCCTGTTTGACCTCGTGTTCCTGAGGCACGTGTGTATCCTGGTAAAACCGGACTGGAATCCACAGATGACGATGAGGGAATGAACAATAAAAACTGACGTATTTTACTCCAATTAAAAGCTTAAAAACAGGAATCTGAACTTTAATGGTATGTGTATCTACGGCCGTTATTACTGCGATTACGCCGTGGTTAAACCAACAACAGATCTCCTCACTATACTTATGGCACTTGAGCAAAAGCCGCTTAAACAGGCTCATCAAAATTCCCCAAGACCTCAAATACAAGATCACTCATTCACAGACCTCTCCGTGCTCTATAAAATAGTTTAAAGGCAAAGACAAACAGCCTGGGCCCATTTATGTCCTGTCATTAGGTAATAGACATCATGCAGAATATTACCCTTTTTAAAATTGGTTTTCGAGTCTTCATTCGTTCAGCAATTCAATTAATTTGAAGGCACGGAGTCATTTCCTTTTTGTAGTTTAACCCTTCGGTGTTCTGCCCGGTCTCTGTTTCCATGTGCAGTGAGTCCCGACGAGGACAACGGAGTCCCAGAGTATGGCCCCGCTGTGGTCCCAACACAAGCGGTCACATCCGGCGCGACCCCACCCGACCCCGCCCGCCTCGACCCATGTGCAGGTAACGGCCACATCACACATTCAAACTTTTCAGCATAAAGGCCCCTAACAGGCAATGAAGAGAAGACCATTGAGTCCCTCATTGTAGCGAGACCATGGGCGTCCTGGGTTCTCTGTTACCCTTTTGTGCAGCACGTTATGTGTTGAGGTAAAAACAAAACACACACACCTTATGTTCTTGCGAATCATCTTAGTTCGCCCTTCAACCGTTCCTTGTACGTACATGGCTTTGATCAGCAAAACCTTATTTCTGTCTGGAACCTCGATGTGCCGTTGACTGCAACAGCCTGTCATGCTCCTCGAATCAATCAATAATGCTAAAAAAACATCTTGCGTGAATTATTACTATTATTATTATTGAGCATATGTAGTTCAATTAATAACTTAATTTGTTGCCCACCTTTACCAACTTATACACCTATACTACAATATACCTATACTCTACTACCTGGCTATTGTTACCAGTCCAGATATTATAGTCAAACGTAAAGGCACTATCCACATATGAAACAAAAAACTTTGTACACAACAGAGGAAGGCCTCTTAAAGGGGAACACCTGTATGTTATTTCCATGGCCTTGCAAAGTTCAATCAATATCTGTGGAGAGCTACTCTCTCTCTCTCTCTCTCTCTCTCTCTCTCTCTCTCTCTCTCTCTCTCTCTCTCTCTCTCTCTCTCTCTCTCTCTCAGAGCCAGAAACCAGTGAAGTAAGTCTCAAACAGGAGCTGCTTCCTAAACCGTACATTTTATGAGATATATTCTGTTGTAGTGTTGTTTGTTTTGAAACAGAAAAGGTTGCTATAAACACAGAACATTCCCCCCTGGGTGCTCAGTGTCAGATGACATCAGGAATTTAAATTTTCAGCACTCTAGTTTTTGGATTTGGGCGAGAGTTGATCATGTTCACTGAAATTGATGGACTATCTTAGACCGTAGGAATAACAGGTAAGAATTTAGAAAATGGACGTAGTTCCCCTCTAAAGGCTCTAATATTGTTTACATATAGGAAATTGCCTGTCAAGCGATTTATTTAGCCTGCATGGTTAATTTATAATGCAAATTATTAAAATTGCAGATAAAAACAAACTTTAAACTTCAGGCTCTTTGACGACCCCCCCATGTCGGGGCTCTTGGTACTTAGTTCCACTGTTCCCCTCACTGCTACAAATCTGATTAAATGTATTATTGCCACAAATGCAGTCTGATCTCATATGAGAATTGCATAACTAACATGTCTAATCTCAGCTGGTATATTCAGATAAGATTTCCAGGCACACTGCACATTTTAATGGCAGGAATGAATATATCTTAAAAGTGTCTGAATTGTGGCCAAATTGTTACAGAGACAGTCAGCAGTGTCTAAAATGTGAAACCCCTGATATTGAATGTCATCTATAGATATCTTATATCTGTAATGACGTAGCATATCACGTGACGTGGTTGAGCTGTTTTGGACTGAGACCAATAGTCACTGATATAGCCTGCTTAATAACTTATGAAACAATCGGATTCTATTGCCGAAATAGTATTTATGCAAATGTAGATCTCCACTTGTGTTTGAAGCATTTAAAAATTAATTTATAAAATAATTGTATTTGTATTAATCCCCTATCACACACTCTTAAAAGACACTTTTATAAGACAGTATTTTGATTATTTTACTTCCTAATTTTAATGATTTGCTTTGATCAGTTGGCCTATTTGTGGCAGTCGTGTTCTCAGATTTCTGTTTGAACTTTTGTTTGAAAGAAAGTTTATTAATATGAAAAAAAGCTGTACCACCTTTATATTTCACAGGCGTAAACAGAGCCACACTGGCAGTGTAGGAGCAGTACAAGCCGACGTTCAGGAACACGTGTTCATAAACACCAGCTGACCATCTAAAACTATATTCTAACATCAACGCCAAGTTCCATATTTTTTTTATTATCTTTTTATTCAGCCTGTCTTCGGAGAGTGCTTCATATGAGGCGGTCTGGTGTCTCCAGTCTCTCACCTCATGTCCAGAGCCAAGTGAGCAGGACGCATCTGCTCAACCAATCGGCAGCTTTTTATTAAATCAACGAGACGGGCTGACGTGTTGCCCCCGTTTCCCCCCCCGAGGCCAATAACTCCCTCGTGAACAGAGTAAAATAAAACAGGGCCAGTTTCCTCGCTGCATGCATCGCTTTTATGCATCACTGGTAAAATACTGAGCCACAGTCCATCTGACGCGTCCATGCCGCTGCAGCTTCGCGAGCCGAATCTTGATCGAGTCAAAGTGTCTCTGCTTGTTAGTTTTGGAAGATGCCGATCGACGTATGGAGCGGCCTTCTGACTGTAAGCAGGGAACGTGTCGGTGAGGAATCGTTGGGAAGCGGTTCCTTGTCAACGCCTTTTAGGACCATCGGGCTGTTAAATAGTGAGAATTGATTCTGTTTGTGTCGGACGGCGGGGGCTCGTGAGATGCTCCTTCCTTCAGGGAGTGACGAGGGTGTGGAAGTGGGGTCCGCGGGAACCTCGAGGGAGCAAGACGTCAGAGCAAGGAGATACAAAGACTGTCCTGCGATCAGTCCAGAGACGATCTCAGCAGAATCATGCAGCTCGCATTTCCCCCCCCTTTGTGTCTTGCAGGAAACGGGCTGTGCAGACAGCAGTGCACGGCGGAGGCCGGCCGGGCCCACTGTTCCTGCTTCCCAGGGTTCTTCCTGAAGACGGACGGACGATCGTGTGGAGGTAAGGGCGCCACTCCGTCTCGTCCTGGCGCCGCTCAGACATTCAACAGCGCTTGCGTGCATGCCCCCTTAAGCTGTTGTTTGTGGCCTCGTGCGAATCCGGCTTGAGGGGTGGAGCAAACAAACCCAACCCCGCGAACAACACTGCTGTGTAAATAAACCTCACGTACGGCCTTGACAGCAGGACAAAAGGGGCAATTGAGCAGTTTGTCCAGACACCTTTTGATAGGACGCAGTGACTGATGAAGGAGGGGATGAAGGTCCTGTGATCCTAAACGATGCATCGACTGACTGGGCTCCCACATCCTGGTGGTGGAAGACTTTGTCCCTGCTAACCTTCAGTTCACAAGGTTCTGCAGGAAAACCTGGAACAACAGCTGAGGGTCAGAATTCACAACTGCAGTTTGTTGTAGTTTAAATGACAGAAAATCAAGCGTGCTCTTCCCGGAGCACTAAAACACATGGTAACACAATTATTTGTTACCATCATTATAAACCCATAGAACTGGATTTCCTGGAAGTACCCAATTTCCTATACGCTCAACTGCTGGCTTTGCTAATCTCCAAATGACCTGCGCTACTCTTCTAACATTGATCCTCTGTGCTCTGATTCCCCGCTGTGAAACATTACCCTCTTCCAATTAATAATGCCTAGTTGTGCTTCTGTGGTTATTTGGGTGAATAATCAGTAACCCATTGCACTACACAGACAGTAATATTGTAAAGTAATTGTGTTACTTTACAATGAAAGTAACGAGTAATATGTCATATATTAAATCTACATTTTGGAAGTAACTTGCTCAACACTTTAATAGAATGCCTAGAATATGGAGAATATTTGGGAGACCAAGAAAATAATTACTCTAAAGAATCAACATTGTATTTTGTTCTCCAGCTGTCTTCATCATTCTGAGACCATAACGTACATAGGTAGGGGTGGAATTCTGCTCAAACAGAAAACATTACTAATCTTGAAAGCCATCGTGACTTTTTGCAACTGATGAACAGAAGTTATCATATTTGGACTACGGAGGAGTGACGTAGAGACGCCATATACGTCTGTGGTAGCGGCGGCGACCTGTCAATCACAGTAAGCCCGCCCTAAAGCATCCCCTGCTTTATGGTCTGTTTAACTCTAAATGGACCATAATTTACTCAATGAACATCATGCTGTATTGAAGAAGACTTGAAACTAGAGATTGAGACCATAAACTCATGTTTATGTTTATGAACCGATGAGAGGTCCCGGGACAGAGGATGTACAGATTGTAAAGCCCTCTGAGGAAAATTAGTAATTTGTGATTTTGGGCTATACAAAATACATTTAATTGAATTGAAGTTTACAATGTTTACTGAGGGAATAAATCAAGAGAGAAAGAGTCATTTTCTCATAGACTTCTATACAACCAGAGAAGTCGCCCCCTGATGGCCAGTAGAGAGAATGCACTTCTGCATTGTCTTCACTCGGCAGAACCATAGGTTGCCTCCTGTCATGGACATTAACCCTCCCTACAGAAGAGAATACAAATGTTTCCATGTCTGGTCTTACTTTAATACATGCACTGCAGTCGTTAGTGAGTTGATCTATGAATTTGCAACAGGGTGAAACTTGAGACCAATTTCCCTTTTTTGATTAAAAAAAAAAGATTTATGGTCTACCTCTGGATATCTATACACAACAGTTCGATTGCTTGTGCAAATCTTACACCAGAAATGGATGGGTCGGAGGTGAGGGATATTTACATGAAAATAGTTTGAATGAATACTTTTTTTCTCCGATCGTGTGCTGCTTAAATAAAGTAGGCCTGCTATAGAAACTGGTGACGGTGAATGTATACAGTGGAAGTGCAGCCTTTGCTGAGTTTATTTAATCTGTCTGTCAGTCAGCAGATGGGACCGTACCTCTGGATGCATGAGCACCACACGAGAGTTAGCGCTGCCCCCTCCGATTTCACTCCATTCAGCGAGCGGAGTGAGGGCCGAAAGTGCTCCCACATGGGGAAGATGTGGGTGGTCAACTTTTTGGTTTAGGCTGGAATGGAACAAAGCAAATAGCACCGCGAGGTGTGAGACGGTACACTGTGGAAGTAAACTATGTGGTACTTGTTTGAGTGTGGGAACACTGTGAGGCATTAACACCTAGGATGTTTGCGGTAGAGCAATCTGACATGTGTTTAGCAAATGCAAGCACTTCTATCAGAAATGGGGACGAGATTAATCCAATATCAAGATTGCGTGATTGAATTCACATTTACGGGGTAAATGAAGCCATTTTTTTCTCTCTATGGTGTGTTCAGCTGCAGATGCAGTTGCTCCCACAAAGATCCTCGGTCTGTGTCAACCTGGATGGGATGTGTGAACCACGCTGCGAAGGGATGTTCTTAAAGTTCCCTGGCAAACACACTGACAAACCAAATTCAGACATCATAGTGGTTTCTAGCTCCAACACATGGGGTTGCTACCTTCGCACCTTCTATCAAATTCACTTCTACAAACAGTTGCAGATGTTAATATATGGATGTTAACTATGGATGAGCCCATGCGGCAACCTCCGGTTCTGAAAAGGGAAGCCAATGCTGAAGTGCCTTAAAGCTGCATTCTCTCTCCTGACCACCAGGGGCGACTCCTCTGGTTGTATAGAAGTCTATAGAAAATGACTCTACTTCTCTCTTGATTTATTCCCTCAGTAAACATTGTAAACATGAGTTTATGTCTCAATCTCTAGTTTCAAGTCTTCTTCAATACAGCATGATGTTCATTTAGTAAATTATGGTCCATTTAGAGTCAAACAGACCATAAAGCAGGGGATGCTTTAGGGCGGGGCTACAAGGTGATTGACAGGTCACCACCAGAGCCGCATACAGGGTTTCTACCACATCGCCACTCCTCAGCAGTTCAAATATGGTTAATTTCCTCGACTGGTTGCTTAAAACCAAGAAGGCGACGGACAAAATCTAAGATGGCAACGGCCAAAATGCCAAACTCGAGGCTTAATAACCGTAGTCTACAAACCAATGGGTGGCATCACAACGACTATGTCCACTTCTTATATACAGTCTATGGAGAAGACCCGGCGCTCTGCATCAAGGCCTGCGTGTGCTATTCTCTCCTTGGTCACATTGATATCAATCCTCTTTAGATTTACATGTTTGGGATTGTTGGAGGGTGATATCACTCCGCCCCACCAAATCTTGTACAGAATATCAACACTGATCTACCCCGTAGCTTACCGATTTATAGACCCGCCAAACCCAAACAAAGAGAAGCCCTGTGGTCTGATCCAGGGGGGCCGTGTTCTCTTTGCACTCAAAATGAAAAATCATTCAAATTGATATAATCTCCCTTATCTTATCACCATGGAGATGTTTCAATAATGTGTCCCTTTTAAAACTTGTCATAGTATCAAGCTAAATGCTCTATATACATAGAAGCACAAAGACTAGAGCAAGCAACACTACTGCATAATTGTGTTTTCATAACCTTGAAATGTTTTTGGATAGTTTGATGGCCCTGAGCAACACACATCAGAACAGGTATATTTTTCAGCACAGCGTCACTCAGTTGATTATGTTGACAACAAATTCTCAGCACAAGGTTTTTGCATTGCATTCAGAAACATCTTTAGTCCTTTCTAAGCAGATGGAGTTGCTCAGTTGTTGATGAAGCCTGAAAAAATATTGCTCAAATGTAGGCTGGGTATTGTTTAAAAAATGACTATACTCGTACCCCTAAAGTGATACAGATACCAAGAGAGTACTTCACGTGGTACCTTTTGTGTTCATTGCTCATCATGTGAATGCCACCACCACTGTAAAGCCATGCTTGCCAACGTTTTGTAGAGAATATTTCGGTCAACACCGTAAAGGTATGGCGTACCGACACCCAGACCTACTCACAAACACGTCTGTGTTTATCTTCGCTCTTTGTGTGAGGGTTGGAGAAAACCAGTGCTCACAGCTCGTGCTCCTCACACTCCCACCAGTCTTCATTTGTGTAACCCTAACCCTCCTGTCGCCAACCAAATCTGCAAACAAGCCAAGGCTGACTTCATCCACCTCAGCTTGAACTCTTAAAAAAAAAGTATGTAAGAACAACAGGGTGTGTGTTTGCCTCTGTGCCTCTTAATAGTCTTGCCTCTCAGACATCTCCCTCTGCACAGCCTCCTCTGGTCTCGCCCCTGATGGAATCCTTCTAAAACTGCCATCCCCACGCTCCGTTCAACTTTGCATTTGCGTTTCTCTAAAGAAAATAGTATTTCTTTCCACCTTGTATTGGATCACTTCACTCCTCGCAACTGTGTAACGTGGCTGTCCTTGGGGACCCGTCGGGGAAGGTAGGGACCTTGAGGCAATAGGCACTTTTTCCCTTTTATACCCCCCCCCCCCCACCCCCCCTCTTCGAATGACGCACTGGAAATAAAGCTGGCCACCAGAGTGGAAGGAGACGGCGACTTTCTGCACCACTGGCAATGCGCAAACATTGGAAACGGTCCCGTCCAACCCCGAGGCGAACGAGGCCCGGAGGACCAGGCGCTCAGTGTGATTCGCCCCCAAAATACCCTCCCGACAACGGGGGACAACAGATGTCTCCCGGTTGGGAACATTTGCAAAGGCTGGCCCCGAAAAACAAGAGTGTGTCGCCACAGCGCTGCCTGGAAAGCACGAGTCCTGTCGACTCCACAGAGAGTTCACAATGTCAAAAGAGGAAATTGTTCAGTGGGTGAAGATGAATATGTTTGCTGCAGCTCCACTGAGGCTTCATGTAATCCAGTAAACCATGTTCTGTGGTGTGAGAGATGATGCTTGTGTAGTTTTTTTCTCAGGGTGAATAACCTTAAGGGAAAAGAGCTGCTGCTAGAAACCTCAGATCAGTGTTTTTGCTCCTCCCTCTCCCCCGTGGGAAAGGTGTTGCAAGGCACACGGGTTTGTTCGCATCCCCCGTGGCAAAAGCTTTGAAAGTCGACAAAGGCGTTCAGCGAGGGGCTGCCAACAGATCACAGGCGACACGGGAATATACGTTCCCCCTCTTGTTCCTGCCTTTTGTGTTGGAGCCCCGGATTCCGTCATGCAGATTTGTACAGATTTTCGCCAGGTTCCCTGCGGAATGCGACATATTTCGGGGGTTTGATTTTCAAATCTGGATGACTGCCACACTTCCCCGCAAACAAGCATAAACACACACACACAATAAATCCCAGCCCAATGCGATCAGCGAACCCAGCTAATCGGCCGTGCGCTGCGATGTTGGCACCTGTTTGTTGGCTGCGGTGCTGTTTGACTGATAAAGATCCAAAAGGTTTCGCGACTGTGTGTTTTACTTCACACGAACAAGCATAACAAGCAACAAGGCACTTTGACTTGGGATCTACAATGCAGTCGCTGTCCAAAGTTGATACGACGGGACGCCAAATAGCACTCCAGCACCGATTCTGTGAGCGTTATGTGAATCAGTCGGACTGAGAACAAATATTCACTTGGAAATTGTCTTTTTTTCTTCTGCCAACGCATACACGTCAGCTTTTTGAAAACATGTCCTGTGCCCTGCTATGTATATTTACATTTTGTTCACCTCCTGTTTGTGGATACACCAGCAAGAATTGCCCTTGTGTCTTTGCCCATGGGCCAGTCAAATCATTTCATTTTAAACACATCTGCACAAAGTGGTAATCATCACTGTTACTATCATTGAGCCATACTATACAACCAGGGCTTGACATTGGCACCCGCCGAATGCAGGTGGAATCCATTGTCCATTGTCTTTCACCCCAGTGAGAGACAGGAGTAACAGGAGTTACAATGTGGCGATATTTACAACAACAGAGAAGAGACAACACTTGTCTAAAAAATTTTAAATAACTTACTAACTTACTTACTTAATTACCAACAACACACTGGTGGCTAGTGATAATGATCCGTGGCTAGTAACTTTGAAAAACCACGAGCCACTGTAGCATACAACCCACTAATAAACTTTGCACCTCAACCTCATATTGGCTTTCTAGCTCATAGCTTGCTGAATGAGCTATCAAACAATCAATGGCTAATGACATTTTGCAGGCAAGATTAGCTGGTAATTAGCAAGTCGGCCGTCAGAATTCTACTGCTTAAAAACATAAATTTATCAAAAATGTCAGTTTAGATCTATATTTAACCACCTTTTATTCTGGTCTCCAAATATTGAGCTCTTTAGCTGCTAAACGCTACGCTCAGTTCACCAGCTAGTTGCTAACTTTATCCGTCTGCTGTTTGGGCAGGTAGCAGTTGCTACTTTGGGTTTATTAGTATTACAAACAGCTGCTTGTTCCATCTGGATCAGAGATTAATGAGAGCACTGAAACATTCAAGTTATCCTAACAAAGAAAATAACAAATGAGCTGAAAGAAGATATGCTGCTGCATAGTGAATCCCTAATAGAATGTTTGTGTTTGCAGTTAAATGTCAAAGCAAGTGTTTCAGTCTGACACTCTCATGGCAGCTTCCCAGTGAGTCATTTCCATGCAGGCAAACATGTAATTTCCTGGTATGCCTCATACTCTTAGATATAAGAATAACTTCCTTTGTTAGTGCATTTCGCTGACGTCCGTGTGCTGCTGACTCATTGAGCCCCATCATGGTCACAGTCAGGGCCAGCTGGTGCAGGGCGGGGGGGGATTATGTACAGGCCCTGTCCATCAGGGACCTCTGAGAGCTGGCCTCACCTCCACCTCACAATCATACACCCTCTGCCCACCTCGTCATGTCACACACTGTCACCGTTGTCGTTCTTCTTCCGCAGACATGGACGAGTGTGTGACTGGCACCCACGGGTGCCGGCCCGGCGATCGCTGCGTGAACACGTTGGGCTCATTTGTATGCGAGCCGCGGGTCACCTGCCCTGCGGGCTACCAGCTGACGAACGGTGTTTGTGAGGGTGAGTTCATTGTTCCTGATGCATTTCATTCAGCCAATTTACCCAGCAGTCACTTTCAGAGCCGGTCGGTGGAAACGCTGATGATGTCTTGTTTAATATGCAGCACAGGGTTGTTTCCCTTCTTTTTCAAAAGAGAGCAGAAATAAGACAGGAAGGACAGTAAAGCAGAACCACAACCCTATCACCAGCCAATATCGTCAATTTGGGACAATTCTGCAAAAGCCGGGGTTACTTTTTGTGACAACGGTATTTTTCATCCCATTACAATGTTTTTTTTTTTGTTTTTTTTAAAGGAATAGTCCAACATATTGGGGAATGCACAGTTGTAATAAGATTGATACCACTCCCATATTTGTTTTGTACCTATGAAGCTGGAACCAGCAGCTAGCTTAGCTTAGCACTTACAAATAGCAAGAACTTCTAAAGCTCACTATTTTAGAAGTTATATCTCATTGGTTCAATCCAAACAAAACCCAAGTGGTAACATGTGGTTTTATGAGCCCTTTTGTGCTGGACTATGTCCTGGCTGGGCACATGTACTTGCTGGAGTCTCTGTTGCCTGGCAACCATCGCAGGGATGAAAATATGGGAGATGGGATGCTGGCACTATCAGCGATCTGCGAGTAAGCAGTGCTTGCAAGCCGATTTCGTTAAACGGGCTCCAGGCTAGCTGTTTCCCCCTGTTTTCAGTCTTTGTGCTAAGCTAAGCTAACTGGCTGGTTTTGGTTGCTTCATAATTACAGTAAAGACATGAGTCTCTCTTCACTATCTGTACAACTACAGTATGTTTAAAGGTGCAATGAGTAAAATTCAGCCAGAATTTTAGAAAATGAACTGACATTATCAACAGAATGTGAAGAGGTGACAGTATTAAAAGACATAAAAGTATTGTGTTGCGGAGATATCTGCCGAAAACGAGCACGCTAACTAGCTAGACCGTCCTGTCTTGTAGTACCACTCGTACCTGGAGAGGCGATAGTGGCGTCCAGTCTGTCCTCAGTCCAACACGAGGGGACGCTTTGACAAGTTCGTTTATTGGATTGAATCCAAAGTGGCAGCAGGAGACTACTTCAGCGGGAGGAGAGCAGATTTGTAGCAACTGAAATACAGCTAGCGTAAAAACCCTCATACCGGAGGTCTGATCCCGAGGGACCGCCCCAGCCTCCCGGCCCCCCGGCCCCCGACCCCCGGTCCCCCGCCAGATGAGCCAACTTTCTGTCGCTGCCGCTACACAGCTGGCGGTGACCGCAGCCCGCTGTGGCCGCGGGCACTGAGATTTTGCTGGAAGTTAGTAGTTGTCCTTTTTTAATAACTAATGAAACCCATAATATTGATTCATATGTAGTGACGGCCCTCGTGTTGTGAGGTTCTAAACATTACCTTTCAGTGTGTTTCCACTTCATAACTGGGCACTTAGTTTGGCCGAGTGCTCGTGTTTGAGTTGGTGCGTGTTACCGATGTTGCCTCAGCAATTTAAGCAACCAGCGGCGCACAGGTCCAACACTCCTGACTCATACTGAGGCACTGCCTGATTCTACTGCTCTTTCTAATTGTATCTCTGAAAACCAAGTGATCATTTGTCCTTAAAGAGCCCCTTGAGCGTGCACACACCCCTGAATAGACTGCAGTGTAGTGCAACATGAATAGGTGCAATTGGAGTGTGCTGCCTTTATTTATGGCAGACAGTTGTTTTCAAAGGGGCTCTTTCACGGGACCAGGATATAATTAGAGGCCTCATTTTGACACACACACCCCCATCCCTGTTTAGAGGGATACAATCAACATTAGTGACAGCGGAAACCACACAAATCCTCAGAGTGCTGTGTAGAAACAGAGTTATGTGGATTATTTAGAATCATTTTCATTCCGACCATACTGTGACAATTGCATGTCCGTGGTCATGACTTACACTTGGCTCAGTCAGCAGGGCTTCATTGAGATTTATGGGACAGTTTTTTGGCCCCAGTGGGGATGTTTGTGCCGCCGTTTGGTGTGTGACAAGATAATCACCCAGAGAGGAAGCGCTTTGAAGCTCCGTGACTCCGTGTCATCAGTTCTTGGCACCAGGGAGGACTAATCAATGTCGCTAGATGATGAAGGTAATATTTAGTTGGCCATCCAACGGGGGGGACAACTAATTAGCTTCATGAAAGCAACGACGTTGGAAAGATATTATTCTCTGGCGATGACTGGTGGGGAAAAAAAACAAATAAACACCGCCTGTCACAGGACGAGTCTCAGAGGACCCCGAGGTGACGGGAACTCCTGAGAAACCGGCTCGCGGCGCAGAGGAACAAATCTCCCATTTAAACTCCATTCATCGCTCATGAGAATCAATAACTGTCATTTAAGAAGTTTTGCTCAACTTCTGCTAATTGCAGAGTTTTGATCCGGTATTTATTTATTTTTGATAGGAGGGGGATATTTTTCCTTCAAGTTTCTGGGATGCTGCACATGTTTGGTCTGAGCCCGAGCCCACAGTGCCACCTGCTGTACTGTTGACAGGCTGAGAGAGAGAGAGCTGCCAGCACAGTTAAACTCTTAACACTTAAATACCGTGTGCTCTGTTGAATGGTTCTCGTCTGCTCTTTCTTCCAGACGCTGATGAATGTTCTCTGCGGACTCATAACTGCGGTCCGGGCTTTGCGTGCGAGAACACGGCGGGATCCTTCCTGTGCAACCCCACACACAAGTGCATCAGCGGCTTCACACAGGACTCCTACGGCAACTGTGTCGGTAAGAGACACCTCAGTGCGGCGGCTCTCTGCCGGCCAAGCCTCTACTGCGCGCTGTTGACATATGGCAGCAATTATGTCTAATATTACTGAAAGGCAAAAACATGAAATCCATGTTTTACAGTTTATTGTGAGAGGGGGAGGTCTTCTACTTATAATAGAGTAATTGATCACTTAACATGACCAGAAAAATCCTGTTTGCACTTACACTGAGACGGTAGTGATCTGAGGGCTCCCAAAGTTGACTCATTGTTCAATATATAGACAAAATATTCATAAGAATATTGAACAAATAAGTTCACTTTTAATTGTCATCATTAAAAAATGAATTTGTTGCCATTTGGCAACTATATGCGAATCTGGAAGTGCATTCAACCTATTGGACTGTAATAGACTTACATAGAACTAGACTCCTGTCGATACTATTGACAGCTTTTGATCACATTTAAAAGGTAAAAAAATAAAATTTGTCATTTCAGACATTTTGTAACTGTAACATATGATCTGGAATAATAACGACAGAAAAAAACATAGTTTTAACAGAAGGACTTGCATTGTTGGTCCACTTTTATGTACATTTCTAGTCAATGAGCGTAGTCAAGTGGCCTCCTGCTCACGCATGCCAGAACAAGGTGTGGAAGACAAAGAATAAATCTAAAATAGCTCCCGAAGGAAATATTTGTCTCTTTAAACTGTTAAACGCTTCATTTTATGAGCTTTTCTCTGAAAACATCTGCCTGCTGCAGCATCACCACGAGGAACCCTTTACCATCGTCATTGTTTTCAAATTATCAAGAAAAAAGATTATGTCATTTTAGTATAAACTACACACACTTTAAATCAATATTTCCATGCGGCCTGGTTGTCTAACAGTTAAGGTGCCAGCTAACAAAGTCCATATTTTAACTTTTGTTTTATATTTATATTAATTAAAAAAATATATTTGACATTTTGGGAAATACTCTTTCTTGTTGAGAGATATCGGATATATCTTTCTGTTTAAAGTGAAGATACTGTCAGGAGCGTAGCTTAGCATAAAACCGGTAGGCAAGGGGAAACTGAAAACATAGTGTGAAAATGTCAAGAAAAAGTTGTGGTTTTATTGGGGTTTATGGGGGCGACTCCTCTGGTTGTATAGAAGTCAAAGCTTCA
Source organism: Ophiodon elongatus (assembly GCA_016806645.1). Classification (NCBI taxonomy): domain Eukaryota; kingdom Metazoa; phylum Chordata; class Actinopteri; order Perciformes; family Hexagrammidae; genus Ophiodon; species Ophiodon elongatus. Next base: position 911,506 of record JACSYO010001717.1, read on the forward strand.
TGTGTTAAAGCTGCATTCTCTCTCCTGACCACCAGGGGGCGACTCCTCTGGTTGTATAGAAGTCAAAGCTTCATGTGTTAAAGCTGCATTCTCTCCTGACCACCAGGGGGCGACTCCTCTGGTTGTATAGAAGTCTATAGAAAATGACTCTACTTCTCTCTTGATTTATTCCCTCAGTAAACATTGTAAACATGAGTTTATGTCTCAATCTCTAGTTTCAAGTCTTCTTCAATACAGCATGACCCTTTCATTGTTAATTGTAACAATTTTGTCGCCTAAAAATGTCGCATTCAGCCTGCGGTTGTACTTAGCTCCACCCTCTCTTGTCGCATATGGTTCCAAAAAAACAAGATGGCGATGAAAGAAACAAAAAAACTTGGGGCTTCAAAACCGTAGTCCACAAACCAATGGGGGATGTCACGCTGAATACGTCCACTTCTTATATGCAGTCCAAGGTACGAATCAAAGAAATCCGGCTCTCTTTTAAACGACTTGCTAATTTGTTTTGCGGTGTGTAAAAAAACTTTATCAATTTGGAATGGGGGAATATCACGAGGTCGCCATAGCGTTCACCCCTAGGGGCTCCTGTTGTCATAAAAAGGGTCTGATATACCCGCAGAGCAAACTAATCATCGAGCCTAATGACTCACAGCAGATGATCACACGTACATTACAGATCTATCATTGATGCTCGCAGGCTTCCTTTTGCTTTCTCAAATATAAACCGTTGATATAAACTGTGATTTTTCAGGCTTCCACAGTTCTGTGGCTTGTCCACCTGCCATTCAAGCACTGTTTAAATGGTAAATGGACCTGTACTTGTACAGCACTTTTCTAGTCTTCCGACCACTAAAAGCTCTTCAACACTACATGATTCACCCACTGATGGGAGGAGCTAGGGTGCCACCTGTCCATCAGGAGTAGCTAACATTCACACCGTAGACACAGCTACGGGAGACATTTGGTTAAGTGTCTTGCCCAAGGACACATTGACATGGGATAGTGGAGCCGGGGATCGAACCGCCAATCCTCTGATTGAAGGTCGACCCTGCTCACCACCAAGCCACAGTCGTTTAGCATTCATTTTACTTTGTTGGTCCCTTTGAGTTACTTTATCAAGTCTAACGGACACGACTAATTACAATTCAGCTTGGTTGTCTTTTTGATACTCATTCAATCAAAATACTATTCCATGTCAATTATTTTGTTTACCCCCCACCTCCACCTGACTACATGCATTTCAATCAGGAGAGACTTTTATAGAGTTGAACAATAATTTATTACAATTGCATAATCTTTGAATAGTGCAAAGTCTTTGGTGATTGGACTCCATTCTGAATTAGGATAAGCAAGAGGTAGTGATGCTGATATCTGCTACAGCAGAATCCCCCTGGAGTCCAGACATTGGTGGTGGTGGAGAAGAAGGAAGTTGCTGTAACCCAATGGGGAATGAGGCGCAGGACTGACGCAGATTGGAGGAGCCTGGGGTGGAGGAGGGTGGAGGAGCCTGGGGTGGAGGAGGGTGGGGTGGAGGATGGTTGCATCTGTTTGAGCTGAAATGACAACTGACAGCAGCAGAGAGGAGAACCTATTTAAAAGTTTGACAACAACGGTGTGATTGGCTTAAGGAAACTGCGCAGAATCTGATTGGTTACTTTAACGTGCACGCCCTCCAATCAGCTGATGGAGTAATCGCAGGGAGACTTAGAGACTGAGACCATGAATGACAAAGAGTGTGGCCGGTGTCTTCCTGACTGAACTTCTGCTTGAGCTTCATTAAATCTACAATCCATAATCTGCTCCATCAACACTGCTCCCCGAGTATTGGACTACTATATATTAAGAAGGCATGATTAACGTCAACAAGTAAATACACTGCTTGATAATTGTTCTATTAAAATCCCCGGGAGGAAGTAGACATCACCAGGCCTGTCAATCAGGAATAGACCTCCGAACAATCACTCCTGTGTGTCATTTTTTTCAACTGTTTTAAGTCGCGATTCTCTCTCTGTGTGTGTGTGTGTGTGTGTGTGTGTGTGTATGTGTGTGTGTGTGTGTGTGTGTGTGTGTGTGTGTGTGTGTGTGTGTGTGTGTGTGTGTGTGTTTCTGCAGACATAAACGAGTGCAGCAGCCTGAGTGAGCCGTGCAGCTCAGGCTTTAACTGTATCAACACGGTGGGGTCCTACACGTGCCAGCAGAAGATCATAATGTGCAGCCACGGCTACCACGTCAGCCCCGACGGAGCCACGTGTGTCGGTGAGATTTACCTCGTGGAGGCCGCGACTATGGAAACATGTGAATGAAAGCACTGACGTTGGAAGGCACAAGCACTGAAGTGCGTTGTTATCAGAATGCCATAATCGGGAAGAATGAGCCTGACCGTCAGCCAGTTCAGGTCAGGTATATGGAGGCCACAATGGTACGAAATTAAACACATTATACAATAAAAACGACAATATAAAATAATTGGTGATGAATAAATATAGACAAAATATTTACGTTTGTTCATGAAACCGTGAAATAAGCACAGAGTAATGGGCATACAAAAACAACTCACCTCATTATTATGGTTTCTTCACAATAACAGAGTTTATTGCAGGCATTTTTTTGATTAAGTGGATGGGCAAAAGGCAAAGTGCTGAACAAACGCCAACGCTTACAGTATATTCTTACCCTTACCATACATCTGTATGTACGTCTGTCTTAAGGACACGATATCTCAGGAATACCTTGAGGGAATTTCTTCATATTTGGCACAATATCGTCCAATTAGACCCAAGGCTGAGGTAAAAAAAAAAAGGTCAACGGTGAAGTTCACTGTGACCTCACGTCCGTCCCATTCTTATGAACGCAATATCTCTGGACGCCCTGAGTGATTTCCTTCATATATGCAAAAAAACGTCCACTTGCATTCTAGGCTGAACTGATCAGAATTGGGAGGTCAAAGGTCACCTTGACCTCACAAACAACTTTGTTAACCATAACTCAAGAATGTATATGCTACTTGTGGCAATTTCACACAAATGTTTAATAGGATAAAATTATGAAGCCATAACATTTTGGACTGACGTGGATGTTAACAGACATCAACGGAAACATGATAATTAGTAGTCCTAGTTCTGAATTAGTATGAATGCTGATACAGCAGCATTCCCGCTAATAAAGCAATTCATTTATAATCTGCACAGGCACCTCTCCTCACCGATATCACTGATGCTCAGTAGACGGGTACCAATGAGGTTTTGAACCAAGAGAATGAAGAGAGCTCTGTTGGCCCAAAGCGTAGATGTGCAGCCTCACTGAGCCGCTGGCATGGCTGTAGACTCTTAGCCAAAGAGTTTTGTTGATCAATCTAAGCATGACTGTGTTTAACTGAGACCCCAGTCATTGCTGACACTCTTTATCCCCCTCTCTTCCTGCTTAGACATTGATGAGTGTCAGATGGGGACACACCGCTGCAAAGTGGACCAGATCTGTCACAACCTCCCTGGCAGCTACCGCTGTGACTGTCAGACGGGCTACAAGTATGACGTCCTCCTCAAGATCTGCATCGGTAGGTTTTGCCGTTTCAGGTCTGTGAGATGATGACGAGCAGTTTGGAGTTTTGGTCGTCCAAACTGTCCAAACGCCACGGGATTATTTAGACCTCGTTGTACAGAGCGACAAAGAAACAACAACGTTTCTGTGACATGTGAGGTCAAATTTCACCAAATAGGACAGGGAGAACAGGAACAAGAACAGGAACAAGAACAGGAACAAGAACAAGAACAAGAACAAGAACAGGAACAAGAACAGGAACAGGAACAAGAACAGGAACAAGAACAGGAACAAGAACAGGAACAAGAACAGGAACAAGAACAGGAACAGGAACAGGAACAAGAACAGGAACAAGAACAGGAACAAGAACAGGAACAAGAACAAGAACAAGAACAAGAACAAGAACAAGAACAAGAACAGGAACAGGAACAAGAACAGGAACAAGAACAGGAACAGGAACAAGAACAGGAACAGGAACAGGAACAAGAACAAGAACAAGAACAGGAACAAGAACAAGAACAGGAACAAGAACAGGAACAGGCAAGCAGGTACAGGATCAAGAACAGGAACAAGAACAGGAACAAGAACAAGAACAGGAACAAGAACAGGAACAAGAACAAGAACAGGAACAAGAACAAGAACAGGAACAAGAACAAGAACAGGAACAAGAACAGGAACAGGCAAGCAGGTACAGGATCAAGAACAGGAACAAGAACAGGAACAGGCAAGCAGGTACAGGATCAAGAACAAGGACAAGAACAGGAACAGGCTACAAGAACTAGAACAGAAATAAAAACTGACATACAGGTACGGAACATGAATAGAAAAAATAACAGGAAGAGAAACAGGGGTATGGCAAAAATTGTGTCTGTGATCTCAATTTACTGTTAAGTACAGTTAACTACCAATGATTAGATGTGTAGGTAGTACTGAACAAGTAAATGGGGGGTTCGGACATTGCACACGGTTCAGGTGACCGAGAAAGGTGGGAACACACTGAGGACATGATGGAGAGCTGGGGACTCACAGGGTTTGAAAAGATCAGAGAAAATCCTCACTGCTACTTTAATGTGTATTATACAAAATTGGGAGCATTGCTTCTCAACGGCTCTCAACATGGCGACATCTGATAACACCAACAGCACAAACTACCGCAAGTTGTGCTGACCTGAGGGGGAACCGGAGGGTGGGTGTCGTATATTGCTCCTTTAAATGACCTGATGTCATTTCAAGACCAGAGTCATAGGCAATGGATTTGATCTTCATATTTGGAGCAGATTTCATTCTTTCTTTTTCATCTATTATTTTCATTCAGGTTTGCTGCAGTATTGAGCCAAATATGTGGCTCTTTAAATTACTTAAAGTACTTGTTGAATTTGAATTTTTGAGACTGTTTCAGTTTGGCTTAGATCCCTCCGCCCAGTGACCCACCCAGGATACAATAAATGGGCTGAAAGCAACAAAAAGACCTATTTTGCTCTCAATTCATATTTTTTTTTCTAAAAACAAGATATAATGCCATCAGATTCTTTTTAAATGTGTATATTCAAGTGGATCTTTAAAAGCAGCTTTAAAACAAACTGTCTGCATATGTTGAAGAGGATGAACACTGACATATCACTAGACTGGGGAAGACTGGCAGAAACACTGAACTGTTACAAAATATTGATGCACCAGCTGTTCCTTACGATGCCACGAGTCCTGATTGTGTGTCTTCCTGACATTTTCTCTCTCGTTGTGCAGCGGAGATTATAACCCTGACTTAATCCCCATCTGTCTTTCCTAGAATATGTGTGAGGAGTGTGTGTGTGGAGGAGAAACAGTTGGTTTGGAGTTGTGTTCCAAAATGAATGTAATAACTCAGATATTATGAATTAAAAACAGGAGAGGTTCTTTTTTTGTGCCATAAACTGCACAGATTGGGAAAGCAGTGGATAAAGAAAATTTAAAAATATCCCAAGAAGGAAACTTCACTGTTAGCTCCAAGTGCATTGTTAGGAATTAGCATATAGCGATCCAGTCACTTAAATAAGGTGGTGGGCAGTTTAGCACAGAAACTGGTGAGAAGGAAACATGAGTTTTTAGGTAAGATGGAGAGGAGGTGATATTTGCACCTAAATAAGACATTGGGCATAAATTTCATTTCAAACTAAAAAAAAAATCTAAATGCTAATATTACCACTGTTAGTGAGGCTTTTATTCTCTCATCACGTCTGTGGATAATTTTTTACGGAAGCATAATGCACTTGAAAGAAAAAAATATTTGCCTTGGTTTTCTCAAGATTTGCGAGAATATTATCTCAGAATTCTGGGGAAACGTTTTCATGGGGAAATAAATTATTTTCCGTTTTAATGGCTTAACCTCGAAATCCTGTGTGAAGCTCTCACCTTCATGGAGTGTGGTTGCTGCTGTCAATCAGCCTCACCCATCACCAGTGCTGTATGATGTCAGCTAGAGCAGCGATTTTCAACCAGTGTGCCGTGAGAGATCATCAGCTGTGCCGTGGGAAAATGTCCAATTTCACTTAATCGGTCCAAAAAAATATTATTTAGTTGCCGCAAATAATTTGCCATTGTTGAGCGTCTGAGCCTGCAATATAGTGGCTGGCCTAGTAATGAAATACTCTTCCATGCCAGTGGGTGGCAGTAGGTAGCGCAATAATTACCGTGTTAATTATACCGGCACTGCCCCAGGTTGTCCTTCTCACCTGAATCCCCCCTGGGTCCTAAGTCCCTACAAGTACTGTTTCTTACATCCATCAATTAAACATACATGAACATCAATGTACCAACATATATTTATATGAAATACCACAGTGGCCAAATCAAAAAGCCCACACACTGTGGCAGAAACATTAATACTACCTGCTGCAGAAACATTAATACTACCTGCTGCAGAAACATTAATACTACCTGCTGCAGAAACATTAATACTACCTGCTGCAGAAACATTAATACTACCTGCTGCAAAGCCATTGTGAAGGAGATGCATTTTGTAAGTTTTTTTGTTGTTGGTGTGCTGCGGGATTTCTTTATTGTAAAAAATGTGCCGCGACTCAAAAAAGGTTGATAAACACTGAGCTAGTGGATCCACACAGGCAGCGAGGCTTGATTTCAGACGCTGGTCTTGTGTCTGTGAAGCATGCCGTATCGGTTCAACTGATCCAGGAGGAACACCGCCATGTCCAGCAGATCAGAATGGGCTTCACGTCTGATTAACTGCAAAGTCGACAAACTAATGATTCCATATTGCTTAAAGACAGAGGTCTTTAAGCAATACCGAGACCTAATTAAAACTGGATCAAAATAAACAGGCGGGACACGGTTGCTTTCATGAAATCGAGCTTCCAAGTAAATGAGATCTTCGGTATCTCGTTCAGAAGAAAAAACTAGCAGGATTTATTTTCTTTTTTCATGAAACCTTTTCTTAGAATTGCCGGCACAATTATGTGATCAAAGGCATGGTTGGTAATCCTGAGAAAACCAGCAAGGGTACGCTAGATTAAAAAAATTATCCAACCGAAAACCCCCCAGTGTGTCCAACTGTTTTCCAATGAAAGAACCTAGCATCACTCGCTACAAAAGTTGCTAAATCCAGCCACTAAGTCGGCAACCCTGACAGCCCCTCCATTCAGACCTCCCTCTACAGCCACTCCCCCAAAATGATCATAATGAACGTAAACAACAAGGCTACTGTCAGTCCTCACGGCTGTGAAGCAGCCTGTGACGAGCAATGGTTGCACGGGCACTTCTTCTTTTTTTTTTGTCAGAGCATTTGATTGATTGATTGCTGCCATCATGTATTGAGAAAAAATACATTTCAAATTAAATTATAATTTATTTTAATTACCAACCTGAATTTATTCAGAAAAACAGGGCGACCACTTTGTATTTCTCAAGTGAATACATTATGCTTCTGTAATTTCCCACTGCCTGTCAGAGCTAACAATACTAGCGTGATGGAGCTTCTCTGAACTTGAGCGGCAGGCGAAAACAGCATGCGTTTCAGGTGAAAGAAGTCACCATACACATCGCTGGGGAACCTGTCTGAAGGAGACCCGGCGTTGAGTTCTGTGGCCCGGAGGTATCTGTCTGCTACCTAACAGCTGGTATACTCCTGCACTGACAGATGTAAATGAGTGCTGGCGCTACCCCGGCAGGATGTGCGCCCAGACCTGTGAAAACACCCGAGGCTCCTACCACTGCTCATGCACAGCCGGCTTCTCCCTTGCATCTGACGGCAAGAACTGTGAAGGTAAGCCAGACTGTTTTTTCTCTCTTTCTCTCTAACATATGGAGAATGTAAATGCCACCTTGTTTACTTGGACTGTCTTATTTCCCTTGAAGAAGTTGAGGCGTGGAGGTAGAAGCCTCTGGGGAGAACGCCCAATGCAGCCTCCGCGCAGACTTTGGACATTATTGATTGAGGACTGTTTATGAGTCCTTTGTGAGTCTCTGTTATCAGTGAAAACTGATTTCTGTCGGGGTCCAATTTAGTCTCCATCTCCGGGATGCAGAGGTGTCTGACATAATGGTTTCCAGGTTCAGGGAGCGTCAGTCAAGTGCGTAGCCGACTGGGAGCGCGGCTCACGTTGCGTTGAGCTTGTCACAGCTATTATTCAGGGCTCTTAATCAAGATGGGATGGTCTCCGTTGACGATCCAAAGGTGAAGCTTTGCATTTTATCAGGGTTTTTCTTTCTTTTAAAGCTTGTGCGAGCGACATGATTAGATTTTGATTAGTGCTTTTCAGACTAATTTGTTCCACATACTTGAACCTCGTATTTCTTTGGTAAGCAGTAAAATAACAAATTTAGAAACCTTCGAAATGGGCTGAAGTGTTAATTCCACAATGCACCTCCCCAGGAATCACCACAGGCATCCTCAACTCTTTCCTTCTGATGCTGCTTCTGGAGGTGGTGCTCATTTCTTTGCCTGTTGAAATGTTATGTATTTATTACATCAAAGGATGAGGCTATTTCATATTTTCATTGGAGTCAACAAATTCCACGAAAATACCTTAAACCAACGATTAATGTTTTCTACTAACAAGTATTGTGTGTGTATCAAAGCCGCATATATCTTCTTCTTCTCTGCCGTAGAGCTCCATTGTTGACCTAAAGCTGTTAAAAACACATCAAAGAGCCACACTGTCATTTACTTTGGCTTAATCCCTCTACAACATCCTGCTACCTGTACCATGTGTATTAATCCGCATCTGAAAATAGTCCCCAACAAATGCGCAATTCTCTCCTGTCTAGGTAACATTTGGTAAAAACTACAGCGACCTGCAGTTTTTTATTTAAGATAAATCATTTTTAAATCTAGTCTTTTCCTAGGATTTGTTGACGTTAAGAAAAACCCAGAATGAGGTCAGCCATATCCTTTAAGAATATGAAAAACAGGACAAATTCTAATCTTGTCTTTTTTCTCTGTGCTCAGATATAAACGAGTGTGACCAGAAGCCCTGTAGCCAGGAGTGCGCCAACATTTACAGCTCATACCAATGCTACTGTCGCCAAGGCTACTACCTGAAAGAGGACGGACACACCTGTGAAGGTAGAGGCTGGTGGAGGTGGCGGGAAAATATTGTGCATACAACAACTCAGCTATCAATTCTACCTTTCTGCAAAGATAATAATGTTCAGTTATGATTGACATTGTCAAAGAGGTATTAATTTACCAAAGACTGAACATAGAAGAGGACGTAGTCACCAGGACATCACCCATTGTTGGTGGACTACAGTTTTGTAGCAGTGTGGCATTTTGGCCGTTGCCATCTTTGTTTTTTGGAACCATAAGTGACCATATTTGGATGAGAGGGTGGAGCCGAAAAAGAGGAAGGCATGGCAGGGCCAGGTACCGTTAGCAGTTAACGCTAGCGTTAGCTTGGCTAGCAAGGTGTAAGTCACCTTAACTGTGATATTAATTGGGATGCTAATTTTGGTTGGCACAAAACAGGCTTCAAACAAAATGTGGATTCTGGCAAAAAATGAACAAACGAACACTGAACAACGCCGTGGTAGCAAACTGTCACTCAAAACGGCCACGCCCTTAATTATGCCTCACTTTTAGCCTTAATATAATTTCAACGGGTGAGTTATATAAAAATTCACCCCCATACAGTTTTCCAGAACGCTGAATATGCTACAGTGAGAAAATAGGCTGTAAACATGTTTATATCTGCTGCAAAGTTAGGCATTTAAACATTGGGGGTCTATAGAGATTGACACGCTTTTATAGTCAGCCTCAAGTGGACATTTGAGGAACTGCAGTTTTTGCCACTTTTGCATTGGCTTCATTTTTCAGACCCAGGGGTCGTCGCTTGTAATCAACCTGTATGTTTACTATTGAGGTTATTGTCTGTTGAACTGGACTACATTATATTGAGGTTCATTTCTAATGTTTTGCCCACTCCATTTAAAAACATTATTAGAAACACATTTTAATAACGATCTCAAGGATAAACATAGAGTTGAATTAGCTGGCTATTATAAGCTCTGTAAAGCTAGAAAATGGGACAGAGCTGTTGTACTAGATTTCATCAGATTGTATCGGAGTATTTTAAATAATGGCTAGGGAGTGTACGTGTTTTTCACTTGCTGTGAAGTTTTCCACGATTGATATGCAGAAACGGAGAGAATCGTCAATAACAATGTTCTCGCAGGTCGCATCAGCGGCTGTCTCACAGACGGGCAAATAGTTTCAAGTGACAAATAGTGAGTATATATTCACAACACAGACATGCACAGCGTACCAGAGGTGAGTGCAGTAAGGGAACGGGACACTCTCTTTCTTCAGCACCAAAGCAGGGAAAGAAACAGTAGTTGTGTCACACACACACACACACACACACACACACACACACACACACACACACACACACACTGATAAAGATAAACAGTCCTACTGCTTCATTTGAACCGTCTATTGGTTTCCAACATCGACCGTATAAAAGAAGTGGAAGTAGTCATCGTGATGTCACCCATTGGTTTGTGGACTGTTGTTCTGAAGCCTTGAGTTCGCCATCTTGGATTACGGCCGTCGCCATGTTGTTTTTTTTGCAGCCAATTAACGGAAGTTACCATATTTGGAATGCGCAGGAGTGACGTAGTGACGCCGTATACGGCTCTGATAGGGGGAGTGACCTGTCAATCACAGCAGCCCCGCCCTAAAGCATACTCTGCTTTATGGCCTATTTGACTCTGAAATGGACCATAATTTACTAAATGAACATCATGCTGTATTAAAGAAGACTTAAAACTAGAGATTGAGACCATGAACTCATGTTTACAATGTTTACTGAGGGAATAAATCAAGAGAGAAGTAGAGTCATTTTCTCATAGACGTCTATACAACCAGACTTCTTTTTCCAACCAGAGGAGTCGCCCCCTGATGGTTAGTAGAGAGAATGCAGGTTTTAAGACACTACCGCACTGGCTTTACTCGATCTGACTGATGAGATGTGTGTGTGTCTTCTTTTTTTTGAACAGACATCGACGAGTGCTCCCAGAGCATCGGGAACCTTTGTACCTTCCAGTGTGTTAACGTTGCTGGCAGCTACCAGTGCGCCTGTCCTCCTCATGGATATGCCATGTCCGCCAATGGACGCACCTGCAGAGGTGAGTCCTCAGTGAACTGTGTCCTGGTCCGGCTGTAAGACCACAGCAAGCGAGGGAGGCACGCGCAAGGGATTAATTCAAAGAAAGGACGTTTTATTGAAAGAAGTTGAATTAGTTTCACAAATGCCAATACAGCCACTTAAATTGAAAGCCCTGAAAAAAATCTAGTAAGACTTTGAGTTGGGATTGTTTTTTCAACCTGCGCCACGTTACATTCAAAATGATATTTATTGAGTTTCAACCAAAAAAGGATACTTTTCACAATCAAACTGCTAAACTCGGTCAGTGAGGTTATCCCTTTTTATTTATTGTCTTTCTCAGATATCGACGAATGCACAACTGGCACCCATAACTGTTCATTCGGACAGACCTGCTATAACCTCCAGGGAGGCTTCAGATGCCTCTCCTTTGACTGCCCTCACAACTACAAGAAGATGTCGGACACGTGAGTCAAGTTTTCTTTCTCCGCATCTGTAGAATCTTGAAATGTCCCTTTCGTACACCTGCCAGTGAGCTATTTCCTTTTATGAATCCCAAATCAACCTGTAAGTGTGAGCAGCTGCTTCAGCCTCACATCCCGCCCTCTACACGCCCACATTCAACCATAAACGCTCATCAATGCAAAGCACCTCATGAATGTTGATGCATAGAGATGAGCTGCTGATCAGTGGGTCTTTACGGGGAATCACAGAGACTACTGAGAGGAAGAGCACTCGTTCACTTCCCATTATTTACGCAGTCATCTCAGTCCTAACAGTCCTCAAGTCCTCAAGTCCTCACAGTCCTCAAGTCCTCACAGTCCTCACAGTCCTCACAGTCCTCACAGTCCTCAAGTCCTCACAGTCCTCACAGTCCTCACAGTCCTCAAGTCCTCACAGTCCTCAAGTCCTCACAGTCCTAACAGTCCTCACAGTCCCAACAATCCTCACAGTCCCAACAGTCCTCACAGTCCTAACAGTCCTCACAGTCCTAACAGTCCCAACAGTCCTCACAGTCCTCACAGTCCCAACAGTCCTCACAGTCCTAACAGTCCTCACAGTCCTAACAGTCCCAAGAGTCCTAACAGTCCTCACAGTCCCAACAGTCCTCACAGTCCTAACAGTCCTAACAGTCCCAACAGTCCTAACAGTCCTCACAGTCCCAAAAGTCCTCACATTCCTAACAGTCCTCACAGTCCCAACAGTCCTCACAGTCCTCACAGTCCCAACAGTCCTCACAGTCCCAACAGTCCTCACAGTCCTAACAGTCCTCACAGTCCTAACAGTCCTAACAGTCCCAACAGTCCTCACAGTCCTAACAGTCCTAACGGTCCCAACAGTCCTCACAGTCCCAACAGTCCTAACAGTCCTCACAGTCCTAACAGTCCCAACAGTCCTCACAGTCCCAACAGTCCTAACAGTCCTCACAGTCCCAACAGTCCTCACAGTCCTAACAGTCCTCAAGTCCTCAAGGTCCTCACAGTCCCAACAGTCCTAATAGTCCTCACAGTCCTAACAGTCCTCACAGTCCTAACAGCCCTCACAGTCCCAACAGTCCTCATAGAGTATCTATCGTGCAACATAACACATCCCTGCAGTATTTATATGTTTACAAGAATCTGACCGATTGCTTCCAAAATGATCGTGACAGTAGTGTAATTTTTAAAAAATAAGAGTTTGAAAGATTTATTTACTTATGTGTTCTCATGGCATTATGATTCGTACTGATGATGAGGATATGGAGTGATCGTACGAGAGCTGTCACTGGCTTTATTTACACAAGTTGCTAATTTACACAATCCATATGTGCAGGTGATTTGCCAGGTGAGGTGACTGGTGGCAGAGTGAGTGAGTCACCGCTGTGACTCCAGTGAGCTCTGATACTCTCATCAGAGAGCTGTTTACAGTTTGTCTGTGTACAGTCTGCTGAATCTGTCCCTATGGAATAAACCATAAATAGATAAATAACGTTGTGTTCACTGCAGAAATTTTACACAGACACTTTATGAAAACTAAAATCATAATTGCTGTTATATGCAACGTATTAGAAGACTGTTCTGCAGCTCTTTAACGCTAGTTGACGTATTATTACAGCTGATGATAATTTCATCAGCTGCTCTACAGATGACCTCGAGTGTCGGTAGTTGGATCTCTCCTCTGCTCTCAGGAGAGCAGACAGCGCTGATTAAATATTAAGCAAAATTTGATTTGAGGTTTGAATTGGTTTATATCTTTTATAATTGACATGTGCTTATAGTTACCGCTCACTAGTACAAGCACCAATAACACTGCTGGTTTGACTGTTTATGATGAAGAGATGAAGTCTATAATGTACATGTATACACATGTATAATGATGCCTCTCACATTCAATTTCTACAATCTGGCTTCAATTCACCAACTTACCATCTGCGTGGCCAATTTCCTCATGTCTCCAAAATGTTCGTAAGCACGGGTCAGAGTTTCCATTCAGGTGATCACATTTGTTTTTATAGATCACAACGTTTGCGTGGGAAGTGGCGTACGCCTCTTTCAGGCCCCGTTTTGTGCGTACGCACCGGTTATAAATGAGAGCCCTGGGAACAACAGTCTCCGATTTCCTATCGCTGGGTTTGTCTGAGTCGAAGTTCGTTCATTTTATTTTCCTGTGACCAGACATTAGCCAGGAGCAGGCTGGGTAATGGGTCCAAGCTGGGTTAGCTTAGTTAGCTTATCCCGGCTCTCTTCGCCTCTGCTCCTGAGGCATTCGGGCCGGTCGGCTGGGTGGGAGGAAGATGTTGCCGGCAGTGATCGTCTCACTTAACCCAATCCCTGCTCTTCCTTTGTCCAATGCTAATGAGTGAATTTCTGTCGTGGGTCTTACATGCTTGAGTAATAAAGGCAAACACTTCTCACATTAAAACAAAAATGTAGCAAAATCCATGGGAGTGACTGCCATATGCATGCCATGGTGAAATGGATAATATGGTTATTTACAGTGTGATGGGCATTTAAAACCTGACATACTGCCCCTTAACAACTTATAACTTATAACTTTGAGAATTGTTGTTAAAATACTTTTTCAAAAGTGATTTCAAAGAGGATTCAGATTTTGCCACTTTATCAGGCAGGTCATTTCATACCCGATTTACCCAACAGCAAAGCTCTGTACTTTTTAGTCTTGGGCCTTGGCATGGGAACAGCCAACAGGCTCCTGCCTGAGGACCTCAGACCATAGACTGTACTGAGAGACAACACGTCTCCACTTCCTCCCACCATCGGGGGGGCTGGAGCCTCGGTATCGAGGTCTCGCCCATACACACCCATATTGTGATATTGTGACTTTGAAGCCACACCGGGAACAAATGTTGGTAGTAAGATTTACAACCAGGGAGGAAACTACCAAATATATTTTGTTTTTACCAATAAAACACACAACATATGTAATGCTCCACCCAAAGTACCAAGCCCCCAAACACTGTCATGCTTATCCACCCTCTTCCTCTCTCTCTCTCTCTCTCTCTCTCTCTCTCTCTCTCTCTCTCTCTCTCTCTCTCTATCGCTCTCTTTCTCATCTTCAGCCGCTGTGAGCGGACCAGCTGTCCCAGCAGCTCCTTAGACTGTCAGAAGTCCCCCATCCGCATCACGTACTACCAGCTCAGCTTCCAGACCAACATCATCATTCCCGCCCAGATCTTCCGAATCGGACCGTCCCCCGCTTACTCCAGCGACCACATCGTCATCGGCGTCGTCAAAGGCAACGAGGAGGGATACTTCGGCACCCGAAAGCTGAACAGCTTCACGGGCGCCGTCTACCTGCAGAAACAAGTCCGCGAGCCCAAAGACTTCCTGATCGATGTGGAGATGAAGCTGCTGAGGCAGGGGACTTTCACCTCGTTCCTCACCAGGATCTATGTCTTCATCACGGCCAGCACCATGTAACACCGGAGAGACACGGACGGGGAGAGGGACTAGAAACTTTACATGGTGCTCATTTTCTACATGTGCCGACTCTTTTTGTAATGCCTCCCAACAATCAAGCATATTCAAAAGTCTTGTCAATTGTTGCCAAAAACCATACTGTTTGCTTGTCTTGTCTTTCGAAGGTTATCTTCATTGTTTCTTCAGATTTCCAATGACATTTATCCTGAGAACCCGTGTATTTGTATTTACCAAAGTATTTTTCAGATTGACTCTTACTCGTGTAATTTTGAATGCACCACCATTGTTCGGGTCTACTCAAGCTGTTGGTCCTTACGGACGGTGGCAAGGTGCTGCACGGGTCACTGCACAAGTCTGGGTCGGTGTTAAGTGCGCTGCTCTGCTCTCTTTAAGAGTTGCTCTTTAACCTTCCTGTGTAAATGTTAATTATCATGAGAGTTATTCATGAAAGTCTGAAGAAAGTAATAAACCTTTGCAGCACTAGAAGTTAAAGGCGCTTGTCAGCTGTGGAGGCCCAGAAACTGAGTTTTGAGACCAGCCATAAACAAACCTGAATAAACTATTTAGTTAAAAATGAAGAGTAAAACAAATAATAAATTATGTTTGTATATTATGTTTTCCCTCTCCATTCAGTTGGAAACAAAAAAGCTAACTGCTTTTTTGTTTCATAATTGTACCACTAATCAGTTGATAGAATTAATTAAAACTTCATTATACAATACTTTAACTTTCAATAGCTAGTTCACTAGCTATTTTTCAACTCCTTACTGTTCTTATTTTTTTACTTGACAGAAATTTGTATCATTTATCTTTTTTTATATTTTCCTCACACAACATATCCTTTTTTCCTCGTGCTTATATGAAAATCAAATGGCCTTGCCAAGGATTGATTCAGAAAGTGTCTGTGTGTGTGTGTGTGTGTGTGTGTGTGTGTGTGTGTGTGTGTGTGTGTGTGTGTGTGTGTGTGTGTGTGTGTGTGTGTGTGTGTGTGTTAAATACAGGGTACAGTGAAAAAAAAAAGTTTAGATTTGTTTCAAATTAAATAATCTAAGTTTGGATTTTATTTATTTTACCAACTGATTAGTGTTGTATTTCTTTTTTCACAACATGTAAAATAATCAACAAACCATATCATTTATTGATGTATTCAGTTATATTTTTTATTTACTTTTGTCACTTTTGGGCCTCCAGAGCCACAACCTAAATTTGTTAATTTGGTTATAAAAGAGTAGCACATCCATGAAATAGTGTTTGTTCAGCATTTGGTGTATATTATTTTTTTTAAAGAAGTAATCTGGATGAGATGGAAGTGTAATTCAGTGCATAACACATTAGAAAACACCATAAACCTGTCATGTATGGTAAACTCCAGCACTGAGAATATTAATGTAGCGTAACTGTTGATCATTTTATTGTTAAGTGTCATATTCTTTCCTTTATTACTGGATGTATCTCTCTGCGTTACTGTGTTATAATTATCTCAGGGTTAATATCATGCAGTCATGTATACACTCGACACATATCTGTGCAGCCTGCAGGAACTATTCAACGTTTGTATCTCTAAACCAATCAATAAATGATGATCAAACCGTTGTCATTTTCTCAATAACAGCACAGATCAAATTCTAGAGTGTGAGCGTCACATCTTTTTTTTGTTTTACCTACATCATTGCTGTTCATTTGCATCGTGAACAGTGAGCCAACATCCCCATCTGTTGGTGAAAGTGTCAGCAGACCGAGGCGAGTTTATTTCTAAAGCGCCTCTCAACAACAAGGCAATGCAAAGAGAATATCTTCACGGTTTGTGTCACCGATTCCACTTGTTACACCCTCCCAACATTCCCACCCGGAAAGTGTGTGTGTGCTTTGCTAACACCCAACAGATAGCCTTTCAAATGGAAAGTGGGGAGGGTGGACACTGATACAAAGGTTTTAGAAGTTAATATAATCACAGATGTTTTGGGGCTGAAGCTATTGGCTGGCAAACCAACATAAAGTGTCTCATTCCACCACCATGAGCCTCCTGAGGAGCTTCACCACTCCTTGGCGAGGCGTAGACTCTTCTGCTGGAGGGATGATCAGCATTCTTCCAGAAGATACGCCCATATTTTAGACATAAGTGTTTCAGGCGACGGCCCTTCTGGAGTCACTTTGCAGGTAATGTCTGCAAAAATGTAAAACCTTATTCACAACGTAATTTAGCTGACCATCAATTCTGGGTGCTTTGTTTTCTCTGCTGTGTGTTGGTTTATTCCAGACAGTCTCTTGTGTTGCATTATTTCCCCTGCACACATGTCTTGTGTTAGTTTCACTTGCTCTGCCCTCGTGTTTCCTACCACACCCTCATTGTCTCCAGTTAGCCAATCATGGTGTTTTCCCTCCTCATGCCAGTCCCCCCGCCCCCCCACCCACACTCAAGCTGTGTCTCGTTCTTGTGATTATTTTTATATATATATATATGTTTCCTCATTGTTCTTTCTCAGTTCGTGGTCAATGTATCTGATTTTGTTGTTGTTGTTTTGCTCCCTGTGTTCCCAGTCTGGTTAAAAAAATGATTATATTTATGATTATATATTCTGTTGCTTCTGCATATGGGTCCACCTGCCTGCATAACCATGACAACGAGCAGTGTCCTGACAGTTTCATCTTCCCTGTGGTTTACTGTGCAGCACTTGTAAAACAATGATTGAATATGTTAAATAAAGTGTCGATGTAATCCCATTGGAGCTGTCAACCAGACCAAACTGCCCTTTTAAAACCTGAACGAAGTTCAGAAAAGCAGCGAGTACCAATAACAGTGACGGCCTTGGTGTGCTTCAGCGGGTTAGTGGCTATGATGCTGTTTGTTTTGCATTACTTTGAATATTTGAAGGCAACTTTGGAGGCTTTCCTCCAATGTTGCCTTTTTCTTTACATAGTCCATAAGTTATCATCCTGGGTTTTTAAAAGCGGCCATACTGCCCCTTTAAGACTGGTATCAGTGTGACTTCTCTCCAGGTTCACCCTTAGTTCCTCTATGCCTGTGCACCTCTAATGAGAAGCGCTGTACATCCGTGTCCTCGCAGTGCAGTTGGCTCCAGAAGGGCCTTGTTAGCTGTGAAACCTGTGGCAGCCGAGGAGGCTGGACTGGGAACCGAACATGACTCAGTCTGACTCAGATGGCTTTGATGAGCTCGGTGCTTCCCGGGGCCGTCTCTGCAGCTTCTCCCCGCTCTGCGCTCCAGTGGACAGAAACGGCACACACACGCACACGCACACGCACGCACACACACGCACACACACACACACACACACACACACACACACACACACACACAGGAGGAGTCTTATCAATGTTCTCTAGAGATGTCTTATTAACCTCAGTGGGACGTGGCCTGGCTCGACATTGGTGAGACTCCGGTCGTTCCCGAGTGGACTTGGCAACGTCTCCTTGGTCTGTCTTCACTGCCACCCTGTGATTTATTGGAGCAGGTTTCCATCACATCCTTGTTTTGGCTTAAGCTGTGCTAATTTAACGGCACACTACATCAAGCTATGACTCCAGGCTGTAAATTGTGATGTGTGATGGATCATGAGTTACGGAGTGTCAGAATACATATTGGGAAAGCCGTGAGAGGGGCCACTGGAGGACGTCTGCTTTCTCCACTGGCGCCATATTACTGTGCTGGTCTTCGCCCACTTCTATTTTCATTGAATCCTCACAGCAGGGAGCAGTGATGGGGAACATCAATGCTACCAGTTCAACTATATTTCCAAGCCAACAGTCGGATATGATCATGTAAGTTTACAGTAGCAAGCATTTTTTTCCCATGAAAGCGCAGTATTGCTACATAATATCTCTCTTCGTCCAAAGAAATTCTTAGTCGAGTAACAATCGACAAAATGAGTTGATTTGATCAACAGATCTGTAAAACTGAGTTTCTTCCCAAAGAATCACAGGGTTGACTTTAAATCTTGTGTTTACCGGAGATGTGCTCATAAGTTTCTCAGTAATAAGTCATACAGAGTGAAAGAATCACTCTTGCAGAAATGCCCAATGCCACGTTGTGAAACAGTTGGTCAGGTTTCGGCAACAAAGCTGCCGGGTTGAGGTCCGAAAAACCATCGTGATCACGATCAGCGCTCCCACCATCATCATCAAAGCACTAAATGAGGAATCTAAGGAGTATTGAAGCTGCTCAGGAAGCTCATGGGGATGGAACAACACTTTGTGTTGGTTTGTCTGTTCATTCACGGAGCACCACCCGATACTTCCAACCTAAATATATCTATGATTATTCTTATCTGTCACCCTTTGTATCGGTCAGACTTTATTGTTTATTTATTTGGTGACCTGTGAGAGATCCACCCTCCCTACTTTCCATTTGAAAGGCTATCTGTTGGGAAGTAGCGAAGCACACACACACACTTTCCGGGTGGGAATGTTGAGAGGGTGTAACACACGCTAAATGTAGCAGTAGAATAGGTGATAAAAACCGTTAAGATAAGGACCGCTTAGTCTTACTGTGAAGGAAAAACAATGTTTAAATTAAAATGATGCTATACTGAGAGTAATATAAATGGGTATTTATGTATTCTCAATGCCTTTCAGTCTTATGTAAAGCACCTTTTTGTTGAAAGGTGCTAAGGAAATAAACTTGCATTGTTCTGGTGACACTTTCACCAATAGATGGGGATGTTGGCTCGCTGTTCACACGCAGTGGAAATGATAGCACAGCACCAGAGGAAACTGATGTGAACCTGACACTCTAGAGTTTGATCTGTGCTATTTTTGAGCAAATGACAAATTAAAAACTAAAAACGTTACCTTGCAAGAATACCCACAGACTCCCACTCAGGACCAGTCCTTGGCTTGCACATTGTAAGATAAGCATGAAGTAAATAGGAAATGTTCCGTGGGGAAAATAAAATGAGTCAATGAAAAGAAAGTTGTGATTTTCCTCATCTGATGGGTGTTTAGCACAGGAAGGTTAAGGAGCTTCTGAAGAGAGTTGAGCTGCGCTCTAAACACCGACCCAGACTTGTGCAGTGACCTGTGCAGCACCTTGCCACCTTCTGTAAGAACCAACAGCTTGAGTAGACCCTAACAATGGTGGTGCATTAACTAAGAATAAATTACAGTAGCATGAGTCAAACTGAAAAATACTTAAAATACTGTAAAAATAAATACAAGACGTCTCAGAAAATATGCTTGTTATAGAAAGTCTGAAACAAACCCAGGACTTTCACTATGAAGACTGCTGTTCGTGTACGAAGTTTCACTAAATCTAACCAAGTATTGCAATTTTATTTTTGTTTAAATTTACAAAGTTAACCACATGTTAATAAAATATATGTCCCTTGATACGTTATTGAGAATGCAGTTTAGTATTATGGGAACATTTTGTAGGAGACATTGGTCCAACATCCACTCTCCTTTTAGCTCTATTGTGGTCTCCCAAGAAGTAATAAAATGGTCCACCGTGTTTTATGTGATTGGATAGTTTGTTCAGGAAACGCTGAGCCAGTATAGCAGTGACACTGGTCTCTGCACTGGGTGGCCTCTTTCCTCTCTGCTGAAGCCCAAACACATCCGGCTATTGAGATGGCATCCCACACATGTTAGGGCGTGATCTCTGCTTATCGGTCTCAACTTCAAAGGGTTATCAAGACAACTAAATATATAAGATGAGGTCCCACCATCTTATTAAAACATGACAACAACCAGACCTCTAATCACATCATTGTGCTAACGCCTAAACGCTAACAGGTTTTTACCACATCTGATATTACCAGAGTTTTACAGGGAAGTACAAACACTTGCCACCGTAGGATATTTTTAAACAGAGATATAACAAATGTATAAGAGCAGAGTTTGTCCAAAATGACAGAGGCACATTTGCAGTTTCAAGCTTTAGGTGTAACTATCATTAGGAGCAGGTAAAGAGGTATCAGGTAACGGCGGGTAATGAATACCAGGCGTGCCAGCTGATTGCTTTTCTGTTTGTAAGATCGACAACAACCAATACTTTCAACATCATGTAAGCAACTTGAATTTTGTAGAAGCCTTTTAGACCACTGGTCAAATGTGGGGTTCCATTTGTGCTAAAATTGCATATGGATAAATAAAAAATGGACCCCATACACTTCCTTGGTCCTGGAACTGTTCATGCTGGATCCCTGTCCCTATTACTGGGACAAATAGAACTGAACCTTTGATAACAAAATCTGTTTTACCTGTGCTTCTCCGGCTATGACAAGTGGAAATAGACCTGTGAAAGAGGTCTATTTCCCATTTACCACAATTTTTACTTGTAATGGATTTTTTTTTACGTTCTTGAATTGCTACTCTTATGTAAAATGTCTTAATACTTCTAATAGAATACCACTATAAAGCACTGCAAACTGAAGGTGTGGTTACAGTACCAAACATCCCCTGTGTTAAATGTGTCAAACAGCATATTTGCATTGGGTTTTCTTTGCTTTTAGTCTTAAAGACAACAAAAAACTGCTGAATTTGATGAAACTTATTAGCTTCGGGTGTCAGATTTAGAAACACCTGTAATTTTTTAACATGAAAAGAATGATTATGGTGATATACAGCATATTTTGGCATATGGCTTTAACTGTTTCAGTCAGTCAGTGTTCCATACCATTCTCGCAAACCATTAGCGATCGGTCTGATAAGCCTCTAGGGGCCGAGGGGCTATATTTCTGGGGTTCCAGTACAGCAAGCGGAGATGCGGGCCAAGACTTCCTTTCCCATGAGCTGCTCATTGTTTACATTCCGATTAGCACCTTGAGATGCAAGAATGAAGTTGGAGTCAGTTTACGAGCTAATTTCAAACCAATAAATAGCAAAATCATCGTCGGATGATATCCGGAGAGTTTCCAGATGTGATACTGCCAATGTGTTCCAACTCTTTTGCTCCACATGGACCGTTTACCTGCATTCAACCAAAGTCTGATCAAACGTGATCAACATTACCTGGACTAGGAACAGATTCTAGAAGTCTCCTGATACCAAAGTCTTGTCCCGTTGCCTACAGATTCTGCTTACAGAGATTAGTTCCACACTGATAACAAGCAACGACATTTCATTTGGTTTATTTATTACAAACTTATCAAGACAGCCTTCAAAAGAGCGTAAATCAGTAAAACTCCAATAAAAGCACATGAGAGTCAAGACAATGAAATGAAAGTGATCAGTGACCCAGACGTTGAGCACTCAGGCTGACCGGCTTTGATCTTAAATGGAGATATGAAGAAAGTGGAGCCCGGCCCTTACTAGTAGATGAAGTACTGGTCGGTGAAGAGGCTCGTAGCTTGAGCGCTGTGTTGTGGAAATATTCGGCGGGTTTTACTCTAAAAAGCTTCAGGCTGTGAAAACCAAATGCACTCAAACTACACGCTACACTTCTTCAGGCTGTATGCTAACCAATACCTGCTGGAGTTGGTCCTATATAATGGGATGGCCCTCAATAGGTAGTATGTTAGTTTGTTACAGCAGGTTATGTGTTAAATGAAGCATGTTGTTATCGTGCTCTTTCACAGTCTGGTGCCTCCATGGCTCGGTGCAGAGCTGCTGACAACGTGCTAACTGTGTTCCCCATTTGCTGGTTCTGTAAGACTGAATCCTCTAACAAGACTACAGCTCAAGCCACACTGCTGTTGACTGATATATAACTGAGGGCAAACTGAGGGCATCAAACATTATTAGTAATATCAATGTGATATCATGAAGGAACAGAATGTGTTCTTACATCCATATAACAGTATGGAGCCTATATATCATATATTGTAATGTCTAGGTAGCACTTTAACATCCAGTTTTACAGTTTAATTTATCCATAGGTAACTTTAAGGTTGGAAAAATTATCTCAAATTCTCACAGTATCATATGTATTTTGTATCAGCTTGTTCATTGATGTCATACAATATGATGTACACAGTGCACTGAGTGATGTATTCAGACCAAAGACTCATGGCGACACCTTTCCTTCAGATGGAATCCATCTTGAGATATTGGGTATAACTTTAGATCCATTTCATCAATTATTATAAAAAATTTGAGATATTTAGAATCTTTGCCGTCTCCACTAGAATGGAAACAGCCCTATAACGTTCTGTGGTTTGAAACCATGTTTGGATGCACTGCATATGTTTGTAATGACTGGTCCACTGGCAAGTTCAAAGGTTTTAAGTAGGAAAAGGGTTAGCTCATTGGTAATTAAACAAAAATGGAAAATAATCTATATATTTGTAATCCATATTTACAATATTACATCCTTCACTCTAGATGTTTTCCCTCTCTTTAAAACAGTTTGCAAATACTTTGCTTACTCCGGTTGTTCTGTCCACCATGTCCGCTACCTGGGGAACGCTAGTGTGAGCTATTAAACCTCTTTGCGAAAGGCTCTCTGGTAAGCAGTGACGCAGCGTATATGTAAGAATTGAAGGAATGTAGCAGAAATCATCCATTGCTGTTGACAAAGTGGGATTAATAAGGAGTTTGCTGTCTTGGTTCTGATTACAGAGCCTCCATGTTGTTCTTGTATTACCCTCAAAAATATAGGTGCAACTCAAGCGCTGTCCTCTTCCTTTGTGCCGTAAATGGAGCCTTTATTTCCCCAAGAGATCATGTTGGCCGACCGAATGGCATCGTGAAAGCCATGCTTATAGGGAACCAGTCTAAACCCTGATGGTATCATTATTCTATGGCCATTGCGTTGGTGCACTCAACATTTACTTTATAATGATAAGTTAAAGCAAAACTTGTCTTTTGTCACTTTAATGATGCACTGTTCCATCCAAGTGATACCAGTGAGCCGTCATGCACAATGATAGAATCCTGCAGTTTTTTTTTTATTTTTTATCTTTTCCATCAATTTAATGTCAAACGTTCTGCAAGTTGAAAGACTATGCGTGTATTCAGAAATATTCAGCTGGGATCTGATTAAATAAGCCCACAAGTAAATATTAATTTAGCCTACGGTTTATACTTAATTAATCTACATTACATGTATTGTAGCTTTGCCAAAACCTGAACCTTAGAAATACATACAATTCAATTTTCATGTCTGAAGCTTTGTGTGTAATATTTTCATGTCTGAAGCTGTGTGTGTAATATCGGTGCCTTCATAGTGCTCCCACACTTTCCTTGTGGTAACCTCAGTGAGCCGCAGGTTGACAACAGAGGGCAGCAGACTGTACCGATCCAACAGCCACACCATGTTGTTGAAAGAATGTTCACTTGCACAACACGCTTGCGTAACCTGTCTGAGTGTCAGCACATCAAATGCATGCCTACATTTTCCATTCCAGCACATGTGAGCACAGACACATTCCCGTCCCTCTCTCGCGGGGCGGCTTCCTCACCAACACGCCACTGATTCCATGTCACTGCTGTGTCTTCGATCACATTGTCGTGCAGGCTCTGCGTGAAATCCCGAGTCAGCTTTTCCATGGATAGATGTGATGGGTTTCTTCCAAAGCACAGAGACACAAAAGTCCTGTTTTACTATGCTGTACCAGTCTGTGAGGCCTTTGTGTGCCGAACAAAAACTACACGAGTGATCAAAGATCTTCTGTTTGCGTGCGATCCTCGTTTTGTTCACCACCCTGAGGACCTCGCTAATGTCGGCACACTCACCATTAGTCATACTTACCTGAGTCTTCCCAGGTTTAATGTGTTTTTCCTTGATGTGACATGCAGTGTCTCATTTTGATTCATTTGTCTTTGTCATAACTGCAATCATGATGAAATGCTATTTCAGGCAATCGAATATTTTTCTTGGATGAACGCCGTTATGGAAAATGTTTCATAATTGCTCTGACTGCTCGTCTTTATTACATAGTAAATGTGGAAAGGTACACGGATCGGAAAAATGCAGTAGTGCAAAAAATATAACACGAAAGATAAGAAGTGCAAACTGCTGCATGTGGAATATTTACTTGTTGGAAAATCTGATGAGTCAGATTCATCGGGTTGGATATGGGCCGGGACATGGAATCTTTTGGCAAAAGCACGATAAGGTTTGATTTGGCTGAATACTATACTATCAGCTAACAGAAGCTTCTGGAGTTTAAAACAGACATCTTTAATTTTATAAATTGAAACAAAACCAAACTAAACCAAACCCCCCAAAAAAACTGCTTAGTTAGGTCAACGTTTACTTTTGGTAGACAGGACCCCTTTGGATCACTGAGGTTAATCTACTTGGTGAGGTTTGAGTTGAAACACAGATTCTTTGTAACTTGGCAAATAGTTGACTGATAAAAACACGATTTACATGTCTAGATCATACAAAATACACCAATTCTTTTTGAGATGCTTTAGAAACAGGAGGTCTTAAAAATCTACATTTGATTAAATATTTTTCAGCCAAATTAAATTGTTTACAGGATATTCAACCATTTTTTCTTCATAATACATGTAGTACTTGTTTCTTTATTTACATGGCTTGTATAAAGACAATACAGAAGTCCATGAATATGAGATATGAGTGTACAAATGATTACAATCCCCCTTGTCATTGTGGAGGTTGGTTTATGGTGTTTTGCTGGTTACCCCTACAGTCTGTGTTCATATCTCTAAGTTACACTCGTCTTTTTGGATTTTTCATAGTTAATTTTGTTTGTACAGCCTCTGGCGTGATTATGCTAATTTACAATTGTCATGAACACGTGCTCGTTACTTCATCATGTTTACCCATGTCATTTACACAGTTAGGAGTGTTTGCTGAAAAAAAAAAAAAAGTAAGAAAGTTAGGATAAGAAAATTAATATGTTCTTTCATGAGGCCCTTTTACTTTTGGTTTAAAATGGGATAAGAGCAGCAGCCTCCTGTGTGAAAGTCCTATGTTTTAGCCCAATCTCCTCCTCAGACTTTGTCACCATTTATACTGCGTCTCCTGACTTCCCGGGCAGTTGCTCTGAGCGTCTAATACAGACGATGCATGTGCGTAGGTTCCAGACTCCGAGTCAGAATGAGACCGGGCTGAGTGAACCTACAGAGAATTATCAGCTGAATCTGTAGCTGCCCTCTCCTTTACATCCATCATAACTCACACAGATGCCAGGAGTCCTTGTTGGGTAAACATAAAAAAACTGTACATTTTTGTCAATTCTGTCATTGTTTAGGCAGTTTCCTTTAACGCTAACGTTAGCTTCATCATTTGTCATTTAGATTCCAGACACCACTGTAGGACAGATTCTGTTCACGCAGATTGGAATCATGGCAGAAATTGAGAAAACAGAAGAGTGATAACAGCAGCAACACTTGGAAAGTCCTGCAATCCTACAAATTATAGTCATTTTTCCAACAAAATGTTACAGAATGCTTCAAAATTCATATTTTCTGAAGGCTTTGTGCTCCATGAACTTTCCATGCTGAAACAAGACGAACATGTGAAACCCTGTCTGTGAACTGATTTGCTATCGTGTGAAACTCAAAGGATCTGAGTGCCAGTACGTTATGTACATGGATATATGACCAGAGGAAGAGGGAGACTTTCCCTGACATACCAAGCACTGACTCTCCCTACGGCACTGACAGTAAAAACAGGGCAAAAGACTTGAAAGCTCACTTCATCATTCCTTAACATTCTTGTTTCCGGCCTTCAGGGAACCTGACTGACACATGTAGCTTATCACTGTTTGGTTCTTCTTTTTTTTCCTCTACATGTGCAAGATTGTTGAAAGGGACTGTCTATCATAAAACTTTCCATATATATTCATACAGTGTTGTAAAGGAAAAACAAATACAACCCAGAAAAATAGGTAAAATATATATCTTAATCCTAATTATGATTACAATGTTTCATTCAGGGCTTCATTTGATTCTTAAGGCTTATTAACAGACGCTTAATTTAGCTCAACTAAAGTAGCTTCATTTTAGCAGAAAGTTTGTGGTTTTATTTTTATTTTAAGCTGCTTCTAATTAATATTTCTATACATTAGCAATTTAATTATTATGTAAATGACTATGTGTAATGGGTAAAGGGTTGTTCATTTTCATGAGAATTACCGTCCAACTCTCAGCTCTACAGAGTATTGTAGCATCTTTCAGCTCATTGTTTTGGTTTGACAGCAGCTTTACTGTTTGGTTCAGTCTCATGGATCTCATCAACATTGTTTTCAGTGGCAGCTGGCAGAAGTTTTCTTTTGGTAAAATGCTTCGATATATCCCGCCAAGTACCCTAACCCTAACCCTAACCCTAACTTAATCTTAGTAGAACGTGTGTGGTTCTTTCAGACAGCTAAATCGTTAAATTGATCCTAAATTTGCTTTACTTTGTAACCAGTCTAACAAAACCTAGACCTAGCCCGGTGATTTAAAAAAATATATATTTTCCAATGATAGTAGCTAGTAGCACTAGCTCTTAAAGTCGCTAAATCTTGCGAAAAAACTTGCAACACTGACAGCCTGTCTCATAAGGCCTCCCCCCAAAAGCCACTGCCCCAAAATGATCATCATGAACGTGAACATATCTTCACATATTTTTTTTGTCAGAGCATTTGATCAATTGATTGCTGTCAGGACGTAAAGAGAATTTCAACAAATATTACAGAAAAGGTTTCTGAAGTCTATTACCTACCCTATCTTTAATGTTGTGTCTGTCGGGGGCCATGTGTTGTAGCTAGAGGACTGGGAAAGGTACATTCCACTGGTAGATTTTAGTGGCTTGACAGGGGATATTCAAACCCCCATGCAGCCTCACACAGCCCTGCGCTGCTGCCCTTGGTTAAGTGAGAAAAATCACCTTCCTCCAACTCTGAAATGTTTTGCTTCCCAGGCTCAATGAAGAGTAACCGCATCGTACGAGCTTGCTGGAGAAGAAGCATTAGGAAGTGAGCTCCCCCATTTCTGTCGACAGTGGTGTGTGATGAGGACATTTTCTTTGTCAAATGACTTTTTAAAGAGCTACAGAGCCAAAGAGATCCCCTTGGAAAGAGAAAAGCCTTTTTTCATACAGATCTTATTGGAATTGTGTCGTACCGTACACGTGTTGTAGTGATGTAATGTAACAGACCGGAGCCGGACCCTCAAGAACCAAACCTGCACTGTGCCCATATAGGTCAATGCATTGCATCAAACGGAAAAAGTCTGGCTCAGAAAAGAAGACGGACCTCTCTCTTTCATGTGAGGTAATGAAGTTCAGAGCCGAGTGCCGGCGTTTGAAGTTGTCCAGCAGTGTGTCCTGTCGAGGCCGGCTGGGTTCACGTCTCAGTCGGCTCGGGTGCTGCACGTCAGCCACACGGAGGGTCGGCCTGACAGCACGGGCCTTTGTACTTTCACAAGGGATGCTCGCACAGGTAGGCAGCGCCGCTTTGATCCTCGGGTCAGCTGAATCACCCGCAGGTCACATCCAGAGCTGTGATTATGAAGCTGGAAGCCGCGGTAGAACAACAGAAGCGTTACATCTGCAGAGAAGTTTGTTTTTAATTCACCCTCATACAACAGTTTGTATGATATCTTACGAAAAGAGTTTCTACTTTTTCTTCTGAGTCCAGCAACTTGTGCCAAGTTATGCTCGTTACATGCACAAAGTCTTTTCAAAATAAACTTCCGTCTTCACAGGAAACAACTTTAGTTCAGGCAGCAAAACAACTTAGTTAGGTTCAGGCAAAAGATTTTGGTTTGGGTTACTTAAGTACGGAAGTTACTTGACAAGTAAATCAACATTAAGTTTTCACACGTGGTACGAACAATAATCTCCTGGACGGAAAAAAACAACATTTTTGTTCGACCCATACACCTCCCCTGCCACTCGCCCTGTGTGGGCTTTTTCGGCCCTTATACTTGAAATGGATTTATTGGGATATCTGCGAATCACGGCGCATACATTTTCGTATCTGTAGCTACAAACGCTGAATGAGAACAGCCTGCAAGATTTCAGAATTTTTTACTTCTGGCAAATAAGGATCGTTACAAATTTCGGGGTGACACATACAGGCAATACATAGCCTCATAGAGAAGCAAAACGCCCTGCTTTGTTCTGTGAGGATACCGTAGTTAATTCACGGTGGCTGTAAATGTATTACTCATTAATAATCTGAATTGTATGACAACGCAGAATTGTGTATAAAAAGCCTTTTTGATGTCCCTAACTGATTCATTCACTTTGCATTGATTTATGTTTAAGGATTCCATAACAAGCTGAAAAACACATCTCAGACATAATATTGCCTAATAAAGATGTTTGGGCTTTTGTACTAGCAATAAGAGCAGGTTTGCGCATTCTGCAGAGACACAACTCATTTCAAGTACAACCAAAACAATGAGCTACCAAAGGTTGAAGTGTTGCCTGTTAAATATCCGGGGCTTGTCAATGTGAGTGACAATTACACAAAGACCTTTGATCCACTGCTTTAAAGGCTTTTAATCTCAGTTTCGTAGCCTGAGCTGTGCAACCTCTGTAAACAGCAGTTTTACATTTATTTATCTGTTTTGAGGAAACCAATCTACAGAGCTCGATGGAAGGTGGAAAAATCGTTCCTCCCTTGACCTTCAGAGCCAGCCACATTTTTTTTACATTGCAGCAAGAAACTACAGGTAGCTTTTTAATTACTCACTGCATGCCATGATGAGTGCAGTGCAGCTATTATCAGCTCTGTCTCAGCCCCCCGAGGCTCTGTGGTAATTCCTTCTGCTCTCCTTCCAAAAGCTCTTAGTTTACAGGACGTGCACATGATGAGTTTGCCGTGACGATAACTGCAGGGATTTTCTTTATCTGTACCTCTTTGTCAGTCCTTCAAGGTCTTCGTGTGATTATCACCGGTGGCGTTTACTTGGGACAGATGCAAAACTTTACAATGAAAATAAAATCATACAATGTCCATGAGGTAAAAATCAAACACAAAATTAGACACTTCAGATTTGCAACTTCAGATTTCCAACAAAGTTCAACAAGTTTAACACTGAATGATTGATCTCAAAATTCTGTGCAGATGTTAGTGAACACAAATACAACATGCACGTGACTAACAGATCATTCATCATAGCAGTTGGAGAAACTGGGTCATGACACGAGACTATTTCTTTCCTATTGTGGAACCCATTTAGTCTGTGTCCTTATTGTGTGTAAACATCAAGCACTGTCCATCAATGACAGAGCAGCAGTATGCAAATACATGGTGCATGCCTGACAGAATTGAGAATGACAGACTATTAACATACTGCTTAGTGAAGTGACAGCTTTCTATCGGTCATGCCACGGAGCTTTATGTGCAGACCGGGCATGATGAATTGTGGCTCTGTTTATTCAGTTGATCTAGTTGGCAGATTAATAATAAAGTGTCAGTGCTTCCTGGCATTGAGACACCTCTATGGCATTTCTGATAAATGAGGTTTTAAGAAAAAAGTATTCCAGAAAGACAAGCAAAATGTGTTGGTTGTCTCTGTTGGGAGGTAGTTGGTTACTTTTTAGGTAAAATGTGTTGGTGAAGGTAAACTCTGTGAACATTAATGCGTATAGGCAGTGCGCTCTGAAGCAGAACATCTCCAATCAGAGGCTTAAAATGTATCAACGTGTGTGCCCTGCTGCCTTCAGATGGCTGCAGGGATTTAATCAGCTGAAGGAGAAGCGCCGCCTCTGGTTGTAGAAAGAAGTGCGATTAGAAGTTATTCTCACATTAGCATTCAGCTCAAAGTGCATCTGAGCCTAGATACAGTTCAGGCGGCAATCTACGGTTCTGCCGAGTGAAGCCAATGTGTGTTTTAAAACTTGCATTCTCTCTACTGACCAGCAGGGGGCGACTCTGGTTGCAAAAAGAAGTCTGATTGTATAGAAGTCTATGATAAAATGACTCTACTTCTCTCTTGATTTATTACCTCAGTAAACTTTCTCAATCTCTAGTTTCAAGTCTTCTTCAATACAGCATGATGTTCATTTAGTAAATTATGGTTCTATTTTTAGTTAAATAGACCATAAAGCAGGTTATGCTATAGGGCAGGGCTAGCTTGTGATTGACAGGTCTCTAACACAGCGTCGTCAGGTCTTGGAGTTGTCTGTGTTTTTGTTTCAAAACTTTAACACTTTCACAGTGTGTTTCCAGTTCATAAAAGTTTAATTGTAGCCCTTGGCCACTTAAAATTGACTTGTTCAGCGTTCAATCGTGTCTTCGTCTGGTTCCAAAAACACAAGATGGTAACGGTCCAAAATGCCAAACTCGAGGCTTCAAAGTTGTCCACAAACCAAAAGTACGTCTCAAACACAGTTTATGATCTTCATTCATTTGGAGTCATGTTTGTGTCCACCTGATGAATATAAGTCCAATATTCAGTCTCTTTGTTTTGGTCTTCACCAACGTCTTAAAACATTAGATGACTCTTCAGCTGCTAAATGCTTCACTACGTTCACCAGCTAGTGGCTGACTGTATCTCTCCGCTGTTTTGGCACTAAGAGCGGTCTACTGCTGAAACCGGCTGCGTGCTGAGGCTGGAAAGAGTTGATGTGAGTGAGACTGAACCAGAACTGTACTGTAGGCCAGGAAACCAAAACAAAGACCTGAAAAAGGCTCATTAAAATATTAGATCTCAGGTTTGAGAGCGATTCTAGCCATATATATTTAAAAAGTCAACGCGTTCGGAACAATTGTTGCACTGCAAAATACATTGCCATTGAACATAAGACTCAAGAGAGATGGTTGCAGGATATTCTGGTGTGTGTTGCCGACTCACCATACACTGAAAAAAAATACATGGAATGCACACATTACATCCAGATACTTTACCTCTGGCTTTTGTTGTGCACTCATTCGTATCAGCCGATTACATCTTATCTCTCTCACTTGTCTGCAATAGAGCTGTGTAACAGGCATGAATGTGTGTGCACATGTGGGTGCTAGCTCTCACCTTTTCTCCATCTATAATATGTGGAAAAATACTTAATTTGCAAGAAACCTGCTGTATTTGAGTTCACAGCCAAACCTGTTTGCAACCCATATAAAAAGTAATTTCCATGGGGCTTTTTAGCCATCTTTATTCAAGAGCTTGAGTCATTGATTTCCCGTTTACATTTTAATGTTATTTAATGTAATGCTTTCCCTTAAAACTCTGCCCTCACACTCAAATAGCCCCTGCTTGCGCTTAGATTTGCTCTGGTAAGGCACACTTTTTTGTGAGGCAGGAAGAAATTACAGGTAGTAAAGTTTTGGCACTAGCAGTTCATTGTGTCTGAAAGATGTCAAGGAAAGAGATGGAAGGTGGATGGTTATGTCCTTCGTTGTAACACTAGTTTGCGCTAACAGTTAAAACCCATAAAATGGTAACTCATCAGGTCGGTGATTCCGTCCAACTGACTGATTGTTATCATTCTGCATTCTTCAGTGGTTGAGAAATACTGTACAAGAGAGTCGCCTTGAGACACAAAGATCGTGAAAGGAACTCTGATGTGTGATAAACAGTTTTTGAGCGGCAGACCAAAGAGAAACTTTGCTTGATGTTGATTCTTATACTAAGCTTGGCGCAGTGCTGAAGCATGAGGGAATTCCCGGCGCTCATGGTTGCGTTGATGTGAAGCACTCATTGCTGTAGATTGCTATCTTGAGGTTCAGGAAAGATGATTTATGTCAGTTCGCACTCGTGCTTGTGCATGTTGGTGTCAGTATGAAATAGGATCTCGCTAGGATTTGGAACTATTTATGATGGAAAAGCAATTTGGAACTGTTATGTGTCGCAAATAAACTTGATTTGATTTTAAAATTCATAACCTAGAATGTCTGGAGGGTTGCATTAATAAAGTCTGTACCTCGAAAAATGTTTGGTTTGTGGATGGCACCGGAAGAAAAACGTTTCCATCTAAATTTATAAGGTTTAATCCTGTACTATGACTATGACTATAATTGTAAACTTGTCCGGTTCAGGTCTTTGTTTTGTCAAAGTCAAACTTTGTCAGCCTCAATTGTACCATAGACTGCATATAAGAAGAGGACGTAGTCATCGTGATATAGAGACGCGGTATACAGTTCTGGTAGCGGCAGAAGTAAGCCCGCACTAAAACATAGCCTGCTTTATGGTCTGTTTGACTCTAAATGGACCATAATTTACTAAATGAACATCATGCTGTATTGAAGAAGACTTGAAACTAGAGATTGAGACCATTGTTACATGATGATATTCTCCAAGTTAGCATATTATGCTGCATCTACAAAGTGCTAGCAGAATGGGAAGAACAAAAAACTCCTAATTCCAAGTTGTGAGCATTCACACATTTCTCAAAGATGGTTTCTTCATGTTAACCTTGACATCAGAACAATTAATAGCCTAAATTAGCTACTTTTTAAAAATTTGATGACCAGGTAGGCTTCACACAAAACAAGGCATAGCTCCTTGTGGAAGGGGGGTGACATAAGACAATTAAAGACATGATGGCTATTTTATAGACTGTTTGCAGAGCTAAATAATAAGCTCTGCAAACATGCTGAAATGTAATATGTTAATGTACTCAAGTTACCATCTTTACGTTAGCATTTCAGCATGCTTTGTGAGCATTAATCTCAAAATACAGCTCAGGGTCATGGGAATTCAGATTGAACTGTATCAAGTGTAAATGTTGACCTGTTGGGTGGCGCTGGATGAAACGTCTCTCGAAGTCAATAACTTTACCCTCATGAGGCAATAAATGTCTTCACGAAATGAATGGCAATTCATCCAAGATATTTCCCTCTAAACCAAAGTGTTGGACCCACAGACAGAGTGCACTAGTGTGGGTAAAAACAGCATCCGAAGAGTCGATCATCTCAGTGTATGAATCTAGGACCTTGAAACTAATTAATATTTAATTTTACTATTCTGTCACTTGACTCGAGACAAAGCATGAAGCAGCTGTAATCACCCACATTATGTTGGAAACAGCTCATTTTCTGGGTGTATGCGATCATAATTTGCTTTGATGAGTCTGCAGAGCTAACAGCCATTATGGAACATCACAGGGAGAGTTCTTCAGCACCAGCAAAACTTCAGGGAATTCCCACTTTCCCCATTTGCAACACCTCAGCCTGCTGGTCATGCAGTGTTTGTCTGATCCTGCACATTCTCAGCAGGTGAGGCTGTAACAGCACTATTAAGCTCCAGTCCTCCGGCAATGTAAAGATAATCACTGTGGGGGAATACACAGACAGAAGACAAGTCAAGAGTGACAATTGCCACAGGAGACAGCACTGTCAGATTTACAGAAATACATGTACTGTATATATCCTCACCAAAATACTAGAGCAAGAGCAGTCTAGTGTTTCATGCTATTCTATATTTTACCAATTCTCTATCTTGTTTTTTTGTGGAGAAAAAAAATCTGCTTTTTTTGTTTCTCATTTTGTGTCTAAACAACCTTACTGCACTTTGAAGATCACTATAATAATACTGTCATCTTTCTGCAGAATAATTATTCTCGAATTGATCCAAGACAGGGTCTCTATGTCACATATATTGTTTTTTTGGTCTGATGTAGCAATTTAGGTGTTTTTGCAACATTGGAGATTGTTACATAATACAATTAGAAGATGTACACATGAGGGGTATTTTATATATATATATATATATATATATATATTTAATATTTTTGCCGAAAAAAACACCATAGCAGGGGGGAAGGGCGGCCTGCGGAGAGCTGTCTCTGGAAAGCTGTGACGCCACTCCGAGCTCAGCGAGCTGCAGTCGTTTTGATTCTGCGGCAAAGGGCTGCCAAACTAAAAGTTGGAGATAGTACTCACCAAAGTTCTGTATTGAAATTGGTATGTAACCCACGTTGACGTGAGCCTAGACATGCAGGGCCCCAAGGAAGTCGCTAAGGAAGTAAGGTGACGTTAATAAAGACTGACAAAGTCTGAGAAAGGAGGTCGAACAAACACAGGACTTTCACCCGGGAGACCATTGTTTGTGTGCTGTGTAAAATCTTATCTTATCTTATCTGTGTGTTAAAATGCTGCTGTAGCGAAAAAATGTCCCCTTGCGGTATATATAAAGTATATATCTATCTATCTAAAACCAAAAGTCCACACTGACTTATTTAACCTTTCCTTTTGTTACAAAAGTTACATACTTGGTAGTCATTTTATGCAACAAACATGTATTATACTTAAGACATATGCGCAGGTGCACCAATGGCATAGAGTGCACAAACAAAATGAGAAATAACTTTTCGCAAGATAGCAAACTGTTGAGGATACGTCTTGAGTTTGTTTCCTTTCATAAAACTGGGCGGATTTTTAACAATTATTAATATCCATGTTTGCTAGCAGACCTATTTGCACATTGTTGCTGCCTCACATGCTCTTGTGCGTGCATGTGAGGAACCAAGCCCGATGAAAACACAACAGGGAACCACTCCCCAAGGTGAGCAACTTCTAAAAGAACAGTTTACTAAAGCTTACAAAAAAAAACATGAAAACCTCTTGTTCACTATCTTGTTGCGCAGATACTTTAAGTTGCAAAGCTTTGAAAGTCTTGAGATTTCTGCCCAACCATATCCCATACATGGAAGTTGAATGGGATTTTGTTTTTGGAGGTCACTCAGCGCGTCAACACACACGTCACTGTCAAAGGTTTTCAGAATCTGTCAGTTCAAAGTAGCTCCAATAAAAGCTGTTCACAACCAGAGGAAACAATTGAGTACAACACTAAATTAAAGATTAAAATACTCAACCTTAAATAATAATGTGTGCAGGAAATAACATATTTTTAGATTCTGAAATGTAAAGTTGCTGTAGTAAAAGCAGCCTCTGCCTGATGATGGAGTCAAAAGTTTATAGATTTTTTATTGTATAAAAAAAAGAAAGAATTGAATTCCTCTAGCTGTTCCACCTGGATGGTGTGTGTGCTGTGTGAAAGCTCCAGCTTACAGCTGGGGTCAGAGGAGAGACGACACCTGACCGGCCAACAAAGCACAGCTCCGCTTCCGTTCCATCAGTTGTCTTTCGACACGCGACTCAGCGTTTCCCGTTAATTCCCCCTTTCAAGAACGGCCAGACGGTTTCTCCCCTTCTGAAGTGGCAGATATTTTACCAAGCTCTCTGTTTGATAAACAAAAAAGGGTTCAAGGGTGCGTTTCATCCGCTCAACATATACACATCAGAGGTGATAATGAATTTAGCGGTTTAGCCTGCGCACCGACGGTTGAAACACTTCGCTTCAGGAAGACATTGGGTTGAGGAAAAGTCATGTTTGGCCATTCTGGGAGCTGAAATATTTCAGTTTTAAGCATCAAACATTCACTAGTTAACCACAATTGACCTTTCAAGAGTTGGACTTTTGCCGAAGTTGAAAGCATTTTTCCACTCAGTATATTAATACCTACTGAATAAACTTTGCCTCATTGTAAAGAGGAGCTGTTTCGACTGATCCCTGGACCGGCTTTCTGGAAAAACTCCAAGAAGAGGATTTGTGACAAGCACGGAGCTGAGGACCTGTAACGCTAGTCAGGGTGTGGCAGACTTAAAAGAGGAAATGTTGACCAACTGCCTAGTACACTCCAAGCAGTATTTACAGTGTAAACTGGGAGGCTGGCAGAGGAGCGTGTTCTTATTTATCTTGGCTCTGGGCTTATCTGTGGAGATCGGAGCTGATATGAAAAACATATTTTGTGGGTGGCCTCTACTGCGTTTGTGGTT
Organism: Ophiodon elongatus; assembly: GCA_016806645.1. Taxonomy (NCBI): domain Eukaryota; kingdom Metazoa; phylum Chordata; class Actinopteri; order Perciformes; family Hexagrammidae; genus Ophiodon; species Ophiodon elongatus. The sequence goes on from JACSYO010001717.1 coordinate 948,149, forward strand.
TGGCTTCGAGGCTTGGACGGAATCACCGACTGTGAACTTACGAGATGGATCCAATAGAGCTTTCTTGTAATAGAAGCAATTTTCAACAGCAAAATCGGTTCCCATCCAGATGTTGGCAAATTACACAAAACAGGTATCAAATGATTTTTTTCTGAAACTAAATACTTAAAATCCAGACTGTCATTGAAATTATAACAAACTTATTCATTTGTTGACTGTTTGGAGAAGCATAACCTTTTGTTTCTGGGCACAAAAAAGGTTGTGTGTGTCCTTGCAACAAGCACTTACGGTATGTTCATTGTTTTTCTTTTTCTAATTCTGGATTTTATTGTGGATTTTCCACAATATTGCAAACACCTTGAATAAAGTGACGTGACAATTAAGAAATGACCAATGACATGAAATGATTGGCCCAGAAAATTGTTTCAGATCAACCAGCCACTATTCCAGTGTCTGTGAAATTATGAAATAATATGTTGATAAAAAGAAGCCAGGGCACGCCAATAAAACATCGTAAACTGACATGTGAATTTACGCCAAATTGGCCAATAGTAAGCTGTCTCAACGTACAAACGTTTGAGGGAACGAAGAGCCGGAGAGTCCGAAATGGAGGAAGCTCATGTAGTTAACAAGCTCCGTGTCACCAGTAGGGGTCAAATCAAGAATCCCTTATCCTAAGCTAAGCGGTCGCGTCACCGTTGAAATGCGCTTCAGTGTGTAGCCTACTACGGTCAGTGAACGCATCACTGTTCACATACCTTTCCGACAATCAGCCCTGATTCTAACTCATCAGATCAGTATACACTCACTAGTGCTAGTCCAGACTGTCACCAGGCACATTAGGTCAACAGCTTAGCGATAAGATAAGGATGTTGGTTTGTTTGTTACCTTTTGATAAGCTTTAACAAAGACGTAACGCGTTGTGATTGTGTTATCGTCTTCTCTTCTGTGAGAGTACAAACTGCTCCACAAAAAGACACATAATAACAACTAAGAGGAACTCAGACGTTTGTACTGAATGGAGTGATGGACGAGAACAAAGTGTCACGAGAAGAAACAGCTCGGTACAAAGAAGAAATAAAAAATCATGCTTGGGGAGCTATTTTGACCTACTGGTTTCCATAGCATGTTAGCCATTAGCTTCCGAGCTACAGTAGTCCATCAAGCCTCTGCACTTCCTCTGATGAAGACCACAACGTGCTGCTTAAAGACCCAGTTAAAGCTAGTAGGTAGAAATTGAGTAAGGGTCTTTTTTCCCAAGTTGATGAACCTTTATACTATGCAATAAGTGAGATATTCATGGGATAATCTCTTCTCTTTTTTGAGCAGGGTTGCCAACTGTCACGCTTTTGACAGGAGACAGTTTCAGACTCAAGCATCCTTCGCTGTCCATAAACAACTCTCATGCCAAGTGAAAGGAACCGAGAAGCCCTGCGGCCACTTACACGCATGTGGTGCATCATCGTTAGGATCATTCCTTACTTAAATCTCCTGGCGCCATCGGTTGAGATCTAACAGTTATTGATAATTATGGGATCTTACATACAGATTCCAAGTTTATGCAGTGATATTTTTTTCCAATAAGCCCATCACAGCTACAGGGACATTTTTATTTGAAGTAAAAGGCCAAACTCTGTTTCCCCTAGAGATTAAAAAAAACAGCAAAGTTTTCACCAAAGACTGTTTTCCTTTTTTTCTTTTCGTATTATTATTTTTAGTAGTATTAATCATAATAAACATAGTAAAATTGGCTTTGTGAATGTATATAATGAATGCAAAATCATAAGTGAAAATAAGAAATAAAAAGTAAGACGTCATGCTTTTTCTATAATGAAGGAAAAGAATCATGTCGTTTTTTGAGACCTCAAGGATTCACACAATGTGTTGTAGTAACACTCACTGTAAATATTACTTTTCTGTGAGCGTATGTGCAGCTCTTCAAATTGGCCAATGCCTTTACAGAATACCAAGACTTTCCTCTATGAAACTGATGAATAGGAACTGATTTAAACCCATACCACCATAAAACTGGAAGTAAAAAAAAGTAGAAATTGGGAAATTAAATATCCGAGACGATGAAGTAATTCATTTTTTCTGTTCTCCTTTGTATGTGATGTCATTGATGTAAGAATGCAAATCTATGCAGTGTAACCAACTGGTAATGAGCTTGTGCTCTCGTATATTAAAGTATTAAAAGGCTCTCGTGGAAGGCCACTGCGTATGTGTCATGGATGCAAACATTTTACGTCCCATTAAGCCAAATTAATTTGGGGATTGGAGGGAGCAGAGAGCTTTTTCTCTCAGCCGAGTGCACTTTAACCTGAACTTTCATCGCCTGACGTAGGTGGGCCTGCTACAACAAAGGATAATGGTTCTGATGACGGATCCCAACGCTGTCTCCCTGTGTGGCATGCAGTCTGCTTCTGTGCTGCTGCTGTGACACACTCGCTCACTCACACACACATGCACATACACACAAACACACACACACACACACACACACACACACACACACACACACACGCGCGCGTGCGCAGGCTGCGACATTACTTTATGCCTCAATCAAAGCTACTTGTCGGGCTCAGCTCCGTTTCAAAGGTGATTTATTTATGCTGTGAAAAGACTTCCACCAGACTCCACAGGACGCAAGTGAATCACGCTCGCCGGGTTTTTACGCACGTGCTTACTCCCACGAGAAAAAAAAAACAGCAAGCAATGGCAAGCAGGGTTACTCATAGTCCCAGAATGCATTTTTGGGCATTTGAATCATGAAACAGAAATGTCAATGTGATTTGTCATGGTTTTCAGGTGAAATACAGAAACTCATCTGTTCTTGGAAAAAAAAGTGTTTGGGTATGTGTTCCAACACATACGAGACATGCCAGAATAATGTTCATGTCAATGATATCGATTTCCTGTTTACTATAAGTGTCAGCAATTTATTTTGGCTCCTTCACTACATTAGGATATTGGCTCTCAGGGTAAAATGCATTTCTGATGTCCAAAAAACATTTTAATTTGCATTTACGTACACTTTTTTTGGTCGATTTTGATCAGTTTTGAAACATATCCACACACATTTTGGAGTATAAATAAAATTATTAACCTAATTGGACATACACTGGAGCTGTTCTCATGTGTCTGCGGTAGACAATACTGTCACTCAAGAATACTTGATAGTCATTGTAAGTCTGTTTTAGGATCTTATTTGTGTGTATAGGTGTTTGGATAATTCCAATTCATTTGAACTCGATTCTCATTTTCATAGTTTTTGCCGTTAACGCTATCAGTTACGATACCATTGTACTTGTCAACGTATTTGCTGAAATCTGGGAACGCGGCAACGTCGCTACAAGCAATGAGCTGTCTGTTGGTTTTAAACAAGCCGGCAGGTTAGCAGGATTATCTAAACCACTTTATATGGGAGAAAGTGAGTGCACCCAAAATGTCGTGAGTAATGCCTCGTTGGACAGGACGTTGTGTGAGCACTGTGAGTACGGTTGAACCTGGAAATTATTCTGTAAACTGATGTTTACAATGCTAAAGGCCTGGTCACACCAACATATAAAACAGCTCATAATTTGTGGCAAAATTGATCTATTTCAATGCAGTTTGGCGATCAGTGGAGTCTTAGAACAAGCAGTCTCGGAACCCATCGGTCTGATCGGTCTGACGACTGGTAAGCCTCTGGGGGGCAAGGGGCTATCATTTTGGGTTCCAGTGTAGCAAACGAATATCCGGACCAAGGCTTTCTTTTCCGTGCGCCACTCATTGTTTACAGTCCGATTAGCGGCTTGAGATGCGAGACTGGAGTTGGTGCTGAGGGACGATGTGTACGAACGGAAATGTAGGAAAGTAGCCAGTTTACGAGCTCATTCTCAACCTATAAAAAGCAAAGTCATCGTCAGCTGATCGTTAGGGTTCCAAGATTACATTTCGGGTCTCTGTTGCTCTCCACACAGACTGTTTGCCTGTATTAAACAAAAGCCTGCTCGAACGTGATTGGTCAATACTGTTCGGACTACACACGGTAGCCTCCAATACCCAAATCCCGTCCTGTTGCCTACAGAATCTGCATGTAAATGCAGAATCGGTTTATCGAGATTACTTTATCAGGTGAATCTGCAATTGTCACTCGGACAAGTGGCAGGACATCCCCCCGCTAGCATGTTAGCAGTTAGCTCATCAGCTACAACACTTCACTGACTCTCTGGTATGGCCAGGGCTAATAACCCTTCACATTTGTTTTCTCTTACAAGTAAACCTGAGGATTTGTTTAAAACCTCTCTGATCGACTCACTGGTCCCCTTTAAGGAATGCCACTACATTTACCAGAGCTCCTCTCATATGGCATACGATAAAGCTACAATGTTAGTATTACTATAGAAATAATGGGCGTTGACGATTCTACCGGCAGCTCATGTTGTATTCTGAGTACCACCACTCGTCCTCCCTCTCTATCTGCATCTCTATCTTTCTCTCAGCTGGGCATTCCTCTATGCTTTCTAGTGAGTTGTTGTTGCCCCGAGTAACAAATCAGCTCAGGAATGTGTGTTGTCTTCTTGCAAATGGATTTAGGGCCAATACATTTTCCCAAGCCGAGTAATGGACAGCGCTTCATAATGGTGAAGAGTTGGGCCCTGCCTTGAGAGAACCAATGTTTCTGGAGTGTTGAGTTCTCTTTGAGTATTTGTTATTACAAAAGACATTTTCCCTCTTCAGTGTGGAATCCTCACTGGGTCTCAGCCTGAGCTGAGCCCCTGACTCCCTCTGAATTAGAGCAGGAAGTCCCCCCCCTGTGATTTACTCCTCACACCTCCCGGCGACGGCGCGGCAGACAGAAGCCTCTCGATGAACAGGTACTGTAGGCTAAATGTAGCCTGACCCGGCGCTGAGCAGGGGGGTTTCTGCCCGCCGGCGGTCGGCCGCGCCCACAAAGGCCAGACGCCCTCTGCTTTCAGATTGGAAATAGCCTCCCATCCGCAGCTAATGAACGTCCTTTCAGTGGGTGACAAATTTGAGAAGGACAAAACACGTGTCGGGTCGTCATAAAGTACTCTGCCACGGAGCGGTGCAGAGCGCTGCCCGTGGCTGTGGGGGAATGTGAATCCGCTCTGTTGTGCGGCAGACAGGCGGACAAAGAGCGGGCCAGGGGCCGTCAGCGACTTGCGGGACACACTAAGCATCTGGTGACAGATCCGTCGGGATGCGTGACCACTTTACACTGGGCTGCCTGTGTGTGGGACCCCGCGTAGATACATGGAGTGTTTTTACTGCCGACTTAGTGCACACCTCAGGAATTCCGGCGAGGTCCTGTCCTCACTAGTAAAACCTGCTTGTGTGCTCTACTCTAAAACAGCCATGTGTTTAATTGTCTGTGGTAGAGGCCTGCAAAAGCACAAATGCCTTTCCTTTTTCTCCACCTGTCAAATGAACACGCCGCTAGGTGTTCTTCCTCGGGCTGAATAAATCAGGACAAAAAGCAGCGCCCTGCTTTTCACCCAGCCGCTGGGGTTGTTTATGAGAATCTGGAGGCTTTGGCAGACAGAGTTTGATGATTCAGTGATTGAGAGCTCCTCTCTCCTTCTGTATGAATTCATGTCCCAGTTATGCTCGTTACTAACTTTGCAACAGTTTGAATTGAATGATTCAGCAGGATGATAATGTTGCTCTTCGAGGTCAGAGTAAGTAGGAAGAGCCTTTCTTTCTGAGATGAGATAGTGTTTGGTGTTGGATTATTCCAAAAACAAGAGGTATGGGAAAAACATAATGGTGTCTTGGTTTCCTTTTCGTTCTCATGCCACCCTGTCTGGCAAAATATAATGAATCCTGTCACGGTGTGTGGCACGTTGGGTAACTGTGTCACAATTGTAACCCTACACTTTGTGGTCTCAGCCGGTCCTGAGCAATTTAAACCTGTACAATTGTGTAGCAATGGATCTATGTGAAAGACTCCTTATGTGAGTGCCAAGAGCGAGGGTAGAACTGTGTGTGCACTCAGAAGTGGGCACTACTTCCATTGGAAATGTGGTGTGCTTTATAAATTGTCTAGTCTCAAATGTACTTCATAAGACTTTATACATGACTCATACAGTTTAGCAATGTTATCTTGTAAGCGATGATGGTCTTTAAACACCATTTAACATTAATATTGAAGCTGTTTATACGAGAAAAATCCTTTCATTAACAATTCTGAAAATCAAACGTGTATTTAATAAAAGGACTTTGTGGAACCGCGTGTAAACTACTTCAATGATGGCTTTTAAGTTGATGCTATGTTAAGCAAACATGTGGCTCTTCCTTCTGGCGGTGTTGACATGCAATGCACTGAATGTGTACGATAAATGAATATGATCTATAGTCTGAGATATATTGGCACTGTGCTAAAGGAGGAATCTTTAAAATGTATAAATATGTCCTGGTTTCAACTCTGCCTGCTCCGCCTGAATACCCAGATTTCGAGAGCAGCACAGAGCACACATATGGAAATATTCATTGACACAAACATAGAAGTAACTTTAAAATAATTAGTTAGCATATCTGTGAATCACGATCTTATTTCCAAAGGTTATGATAAAAATGCACGCCTTACAAAAGTAACTGCACGCAAAATGTCAAGTTTGAATTCAAATGTGGAAGTTGTTTCAATTAATAACTCTTATTATGATGCACCCCCCAGCAATGTCCATCCATCAGTGGTCAGATAGTCCATATATTTTTTCGTGTGGTGTCATACAACAGTCATGGGAATGTGGGTGCGACTTGAAATTGTATGTTGTGGCCCTAGTTCGTTCATTATTCTGATGAACCTCCGAATTAGTAAGGGCCACGTTGGATATAACGGAGCTGTCAGACAAACGGTAAGGGTAAAAGATATTTCCAGGTCGGAAACTTGTCATTACGATTATTTCCATATGACATGAACGCAGCATAAATGGCCTCGTCTTTGAAAGTCATGTTGAAGAAATTTGTAGTCTCCGAGCCTGAACCGTGTTAAGCATTGCTGAAATAACTATGACGGCATCAGGGGTTACTTGCGGACTCAACAAAGCTCCTCCAGAGCCACAGGAAACATGATGCATCTGTCTCCACAACTTCGGTCGTGCTAACCAGGATGAGTTAACTGATCTTGATGTGTAAATGGTGGTGTACCGGCACAAATAGCTGCCACACATCTCCACACTATAAAAAGGCGAGAGAAGTCCAGAAGAAGAAGTTCATTTTATAGACTTCGGCTCGGCTGCTAAAGTCTGACAACTCCTTGGACACCTCCACCTCAAGTTTGCTAAACAGCTGCTCTACTGGAATCCCTCTCCTGCAGTCCTGAAACATCACGGCTCATCCTGTTAGTCCTCTGAGCTGTCTTCGCATATCTGCCCTACACAGTGCAAGGTTCAGTAGAGACATATTCTAGACACAAATTATCCCCAGATAAAATGTCCAGGTGTGTCCAGGCCTTATTGCAAACTCTGTAAACGGACGTGTTTAGATGTTTGTCTGAAGTTGAGGAGACATTCCATTCCTGAATCCCGATCAAAGAAAGATCAGGTAAACTGGGGTTCATGGGTCTCAGAGTTGGCAGACGCTGGGCTAATCTTGTCTTGTTTTTATGCTGCTGCCTGTAACTTGACGTATTGTTCCTTTTGGCTATGAATATCTGAAAGTGTGTGCCAAGCAGAAAACCTTAACGTGCAAAATGTGCGAGGGCTCTTATTGTGTATCTATTTGTGGTAGAGCGCGGAGGGGAGGAGTCATGTTTGATTGTTGTGGTGTACACCTTGGGTGTCTGTAATATACGTTGTACTGTTTGGAGTTTGGAAATAAACAGATGAGCAATTTGTCACACTTTCGCCACAGTCACTTATCAAACGAATATACGGTTGGCTGTCTTCATCAAATTCCATAGTTCACAGTCTTATCCAGTAACACTGCAACTAAAAGAAACTTGCCGACAATCCTCTAAAGTGTAGGTTTATTTTAGCCAGAGACCCAACAGAGTGGTGCTCTGTACAGTAATTAGAAAATTGGAAACAGCAGTACAACTGTGATGCATGAACCGATTTGTACTTTGTTGCTTAATATTTTAACTTATAAATAAATATTTAAACATTTAAGGCCAGATTTCCAAGGGCTTTAAACAGACATTAAAACCATATTTTTCAGAGTTATGGTTTCAAATCCTTTCTATATCGGTAGTATCCATCTGGTAATACCACATCTAGACAGTGATTGGTTCATAACATTTTTATTTAAAAAGTGATTTGCTGTTGTGTAAAACAGCAGAAGACTGCAAAAAGAAAATTGGCAAATATTTCAGCAGGCTGAATTCGTCCTTCAAAGTAAAACCATGTACATTTTTAAGTAGGGAAATGTTCTGACAATCTGCTACATGATCCTTTCCTAGATATGAGCTGCAGCAGAGGGGGAACAAATCCTCCCTTTCTCCAAGAGACGCTCCATGTAAAAACACATTAGGGCTATGTGCGGTGGAAGTAACGTAGCCTCAGGGCATGAACCTGGAATCCACCAGTTTGTTTAACGGATGAGAGAGCGCTGCCGGTGCTGCCGGCTGCAACAGGAGGTGGTGCAGAGTTCAGCTGCAGGTAAGACTTACCTGACAGACTGACCTGGAGCCATCTGACTGCTGGGAAACCCGAATGGGAGGGAGGGGGAGCTGACAAACGATCACACAAGGGGGACGCATAAAGGGAACATTGTTCAAAAGACAGGCCACCTATGAATAACTATACTCATCATAACTCATATTCTACATCTGTGTTTACAAATTAACTGGTGAATATGTAGAACAAGTAATATTATTTACGTCTGAAAGATCCAGAAAAATCTAAAATCCCAAATCTGAATTATCCAGCACAGATATTGTTGGAACAGGCCGCACATGCCAAAGGCTTTCAAATTCCTCAACACACCTATAAACTCTCAAGCACACATATAAAACGCAGTACTTCCACTGCACCACAGCAGTATTCAGGCCTGCTGCCGTGTGTAATCTCCCAAACCGAAGCAACTGTGTGTTTTACGAATGAACAAACCGTTCACTTTGGGACCCCTGAGGCTGTTGACATGAAGATATCAGCTTGATCTGCGGGGGCTGGTGCTTATCCATCTTCCAGAAGATTGGGATCTCACTTCAAAAGAGAAGCCCAGTGCTTCCTATCATTACTGGTGAGTTATAAACCCGCAATTGAGTCCAAATTATGTCTATTAATAACCGGCATGGGAGAGGTTGAGAACTTAATGACTTAATATGGAGGTAGGATCAGTGCGGGTAGGGGAGCTGGACGTCTATGAAGACGTGATAATTTGAGGAGACAGCCTGCATGCGCTCACCGTGACAGTGAGCAGCACGGACCAGGTGTTGAACCTCCTGAATGCAGATATTCAGCATGCTTGCGAAAGGGCTGGCACCCTCCCTCTCTTCACTCACGAATACCTCCTCCAGGTTACCCCCGTCCAGCCAAGTCTGAAGCTGTGACTGGAACTGCAAACGCCTGCTTATAAGCTGCAATAAACAGTCTTATGTAAAGATTCTAAACTCCTTAAAATCCAAATACCCTATTTACACTAGTCTTTATAAGTGTCCTATATTCGGATAAAATCCAGATAAAACTTCATCCACTTTTGTTTGCACTTCGACACATACACTCGTCTAGTGCTGGCCAGAAATGAAGCAACAATGTTTTTTGCAGTTCAATTCGTAGGGTCTAGACTGGTACATACGGCTCCCAGGAAATAGACAAAGGCAAAGTCTGACAATAACAAAAGCTCTTGCCTTCTCCCACCAACTCAAATATTATCAAACTAACTGCCAGCCATAGAACTGAAAGCATATACAAACGTAAAGTAACTATGAGGAACTTTTTACTGCCTATAAAACAGTCTCAATGTAATACTGATGCCTTCTTTATGATCCGCATGAGTAAACAAGACCATCGGGGCGAAGATGTGCTATTTCTATATAGTTATTCTTCATGCATTGGTGACACTGGGTCAGATTCTGGCGAAATCAGTTATTCTTATTATATATTAAGAAAGACACTTTTTGGTGGGCGGGAGGATAGGTGTATGGGTCCAATGAACACAGAACTTTCAACCACGAGACTGGTGTTTCAACATCGTGTCTCTCACAAAGTGTTGTTGTGGTTTTGTTGCCTAAACCTAGTGTTCGTGGCGGTTTTGTGAAACCTAATGACAAGGTTTTGTTGCCGAAACCTAACTTTCAGTTTATAACATGACGTCAGCCTGAAAAACAGACCAACTTTTCTGAATGAGTGATTTTCTAAAGAGACTCTGGTGCTTGGAAACACTACCGCTTTGGTCCACATGGACCCCAAAAACCTCGGCTTGTGTCTGGTGCTTTAGAGTGAAGAGGCACAACAAGATGTGCGTTCTTGTAACCTCAGAGGGACAGAAATTCAGATGGCCGATGGTCAAATAGAAAAAGAGAACCTAAAAAATTAAAATAAAACATAATATTGTTCTTGTTAGCCTGGTACTAATTATTACATTGTGATATAATTAATTATTTTCAAGTAGAAGACACTTCTGTTTAAAGCAACCAACAAATAAGTGTTTTTAGCTGATAAAACCTGAACATAAGAATGTTAAATCTCGCTCATTTCATTAGGTGTGATAATGTTAGTCTTCTCCTTAAATATACATCCTAAATAACCAATTTATTATGAGGTGCTTTGAGATATGGGGTGCTTCTGGGTGGAACCGTGTGGTGGCTTATCATGAAACTTCTTTTGACAGACGTCTTTCACTGTTCATGGATCAACATGTGGGAACTCCTCACTCAACGAACTCTGGACAACCGGATCATGACTGGGATCTAGAGCCAAAGCTTTTATTACCAGAAGATCAGGGTACAAGAATAAAACTGGAAGGCCAGAGCTGTGAGTTCAGTTTTGTTAACATCTTTATTGTCCCACAACAGGAAACACAAAAACATGAAACATAAACACAATAAAAACACAATAAGACAAATAAGGACATTAAAAGTGCTGGTGCTGTTCATGCAATTTATATTGAAATAATCAGCAACACAAAAGAATAAAGATAAGGAAACAACACAATCATAAGCTATGTGAGGAACAAAAAGGCCGTTTCTATCAATAGTCTGAGAGTGTGGAAGTGATGTTTTTCTGATGTCAATAATGAAATATATTGGCAAACTTCCTTTGGCATTGCTTCCGTGGTGCGGGCATTTTTTTATTAACATATGCCGGCACCACATTATATGCTGGTAAGAGGTTGCGCTCATCTCCAAGTATTTTTGTGAAATCAGGCTTTTTTGAGTAACTGCAGTTTTTCGGCAATTTGGCGCTGGCTTCATTTCTCCGGTTACCGCTTGCTCGATTTACAGAAAATCTACTTTTTGGCAAAAGCACAAGCTACAGCCAGCCACATATTGCCACTGGCACTATTTCCTCTCACTGCCACCGTGATCTGAAACTTAAAACAAACAGTATTTTCGGTCTCACAGCACAAACACACCTGTAAGTGTTTTGGTGCTAACCTGTGGTGAACCTCTGGTTGATCCATCCTTGTTAATTATTGGTCCTCCACGTTTTCTCAATAGCAATTCTGTTTTCATGTCTGCTTGCCGTTGAGAGCACCTCAACCTGCCTCTAAATGTCAATATGATGATTGAGACCAGCCCTTCATCCCCTGAGCTGTCTGTGTGGACTGCACAGCTGCTACCATCAGGCTCTTTCTTGCTGTCTTTGTTATCACTTATCTCTCAGCCGCTGTGCTACCAGAGGCTTCAGGAAAGTGACAGTTCTTTCATCGGCCCCCCTGGGAGGAAACAGGAGGAGGGCCTGTGCTTCACGTCTATCTTAGGTGGATGTAGCGCTCCTCCCTTTGACTGATGGGGACAGCTCGGTAATTTTGCTGCTCACCGAGTCATCAGAGTATTTGAAGACATTATTAGCTTCATTGCTTTAAGACGAAGGGGAAGCTTCGGTTTAGACTAATACTCAACACAAACTTTTTTACTTTTTAACTTAAGGAGACTTAAAGGGTAACCTCAGCATTTTTCAACCTTGACCCTATTTTCAAATGTTTTTGTGTCAAAGTGACTAATGGGGCCAACAAGTTTTGAAACTGGTTCAGTATTGAAGGACAACGCTGCAGACAGTGGACGCGAAATGGGCTGTACGTCCTCTAAAAGCCTTTGTTTTTCCCGATGACAGGTTAAGATTGCAATCATAAGAGTCACTCGAGTAACATTATGGAAAGAACACTACAGAGCAATAAAAACATTTTCTTTACATTTCCCTTAAACCGGTCTTTTAGTTATTTTGTGTCTCGTTCTGAGAAGTCTCGTTCTGAAATCTCCTGTCACATCCACATTGCCTAAATCTAAATATTCAGCCATGATATTAAAAATCACTTCACTAACACTAAGCTCGATTTTTGTACTCCAACACGACAGACTCGGACCCCACCGGCACTCTTCTCTCCAACTCTCACTCACGTTTCCACCTTGTCTTCTGGCAGCAAGACACATAGATACAAAACAATAAAACAGTAAGCAAAAGGTAAAGACATTTTTTTTTTATTTCTCTGTAGGGCTCTTTAAATAATGTTGTCAGACACTAATAATAATAATCTGAGGCTGTCAGTTTAAAAAACAAGCACTTATAGTGGACGTACATTGACGGTGAGGAGTTGCCCCCGAGCGATTACTTTGTCGTCTGCTGCGTTCTCCATCAATACTGGATTAGTCTAGTAGATTAGACTAGTTTCAAAACGTGTTATCCCCAATAGGCACTTAGAAACAAAGAACATGGGAAAATAAGGTCCAGGTTAAAAACGTTACCCCTGAGCAATTCTTTTTGAAAAGGTGTGGAGGCCAGTCTCATTGATGTAGATCAGATGATTGGAAGAACTCTATTCAGGGTGTTCACCTGCAAGGTTCCTTCTCTCAGCACATTCAATATGAAGACAGTCATTTAGCTCAAAGTGCTGCTATGTGCAGGTGATGATAGAAGAGATAAAACATTGGCCCTATAATTCAGATGATTCGTGTCATTAAGGCCACCAGGTGCAAATGTGAACTGTGACCTTTAGCTCTCTCTGCCAACCTCACTCTCATCTCTGTTCACTAACATTTGTAAGATTTGTATCCAGGTACATGTTTGCACTAGATCAGGGATACTAAACTTGCTTTGCCCGGGGGCCAGTTAATAAATAAATAACAGACATCCGGGACTTTAAGGCGGTCCAAGCCCTGGCACTTTTAAAAGATTTTTACAAACAAGCTCGATGTCTATTTTGATGCTTATTTCAAGCACTCTGGCACCTTATTTACATTCAAAGTATAAATAAATTTATTTTCACTGTGAATTAGAAAAAGGTCAGAGGGCCACCGGGCATCCATATCGCTCACGGGTCTTTAGAAGGGACTGGTCTGTCCATGACCAGGAGAACTTCCTGGTCCAGATCCTACCAGTCTAATAATGACACAGCCACAGATTTCCCCACCAACTCCGGTCCACCTGCCGAGGAGCACTACCATGGGGACCATGTGTGTCCTCCCATTTAAGACCTGAAGGAAACAATTAGCAGAACAAAAGGAGCATTTTAATAGATGTGGTTGTGTGTTCCTCATCAACAACAAGGTATCTCGAAAAGTATAAAAGTTCAAAAATGATTTTACCAGTTGGTGCTGACACATCAGATCAAACCACAGGGATGTGTTTGATGGCCATCTGCAGGAGAGAATCACCAGTACTTTGATTAGTGCAGGGCGTGATGACTGTGTGTACATGTGTAAAGTGAGAATACGTAGGCGATACCTGTTGGTAAATGATCAGTTCTCCTGTTGCCAGCATAAAGTGATCCGAAGCGCAAATCTAAAACTTTTGTTTTTACAGTTTGCTTCAAATCACAAAAGGAATATTGTCCCATTTTGGGAAGTACAATTCCTTGCTTTTCTGCTGATAGTCAGAGGAAAAGCCACTCTATATATGAAGCTAGCGCCAGGAGAAGGTTAGTTTAGCTTAAGACTGGAAGCAGGTGGATATAGCTGTAATGGAGCTCTTCAAAGGTAACAAAATCTGTTGACCAAAAACTCTAAAGCTCACAAATGAACCCTTTGTATATCTAGTTTGTTTGAATCCGTACAAAAATGTAAAAAAAAAACGACATGTTTAGTTTTTACAGGAAGTTATGTGTCAGACTATTCTTTGGCCAGGTGCTAAGCAGGAGTGTATATGAGCTCACAAACACTCCTCCTCCTTCTATCACACTATCAGCTCGCCTCTGCCAGTCTTGACTGAGTAGGACGCACTCCCATTGCTCTGTTAGAAGGTAGTAAGGCTGCCGGTGGTCTGTTGGGAGGTAGTAATGCTGTTGGTGGTCTGTTGGGAGGAAGTAAGGCTGCTTGTGGTCTGTTGGGAGGTAGTAATGCAGCTGGTGGTCTGTTGGGAGGTAGTAATGCTGCTGGTGGTCTGTTGGGAGGTAGTAAGGCTGCTGGTGGTCTGTTGGGAGGTAGTAAGGCTGCTGGTGGTCTGTTGGGAGGTAGTAAGGTTGCTGGTGGTCTGTTGGGAGGTAGTAATGCTGCTGGTGGTCTGTTGGGAGGTAGTAAGGTTGCTGGTGGTCTGTTGGGAGAGTGCTGGTGGCTGTTGGAGGTGTAAGGTGTGGTCTGTTGGGAGGTAGTAATGCTGGGTGGTCTGTTGGGAGGTAGTAAGGTTGCTGGTGGTCTGTTGGGAGGTAGTAATGCTGCTGGTGGTCTATTGGGAGGTAGTAATGCTGCTGGTGGTCTGTTGGGAGGTAGTAATGCTGCTGGTGGTCTGTTGGGAGGTAGTACTGCTGGTGGTTGGGAGGTAGTAATGCTGCTGGTGGTCTGTTGGGAGAGTAGGCTGCTGGTGGTCTGTTGGGAGGTAGTAAGGCTGCTGTGGTCTGTTGGGAGGTAGTAAGGCTGCTGGTGGTCTGTTGGGAGGTAGTAAGGTTGCTGGTGGTCTGTTGGGAGGTAGTAATGCTGCTGGTGGTCTGTTGGGAGGTAGTAAGGTTGCTGGTGGTCTGTTGGGAGGTAGTAATGCTGCTGGTGGTCTGTTGGGAGGTAGTAATGCTGCTGGTGGTCTGTTGGGAGGTAGTAATGCTGCTGGTGGTCTATTGGGAGGTAGTAATGCTGCTGGTGGTCTGTTGGGAGGTAGTAAGGTTGCTGGTGGTCTTTTGGGAGGTAGTAAGGCTGCTGGTGGTCTGTTGGGAGGTAGTAAGGCTGCTCATGGTCTTGGGAGTCTCTGTTGCTGGCAGCTGCTCATCACTGGCCTCCTTCTTCTCAGTCTCTCTGACGTCCACCACTGACACCTTGCTGGGTTCACCAGTGTCGACGTCAGCGTTTCCATCCCTCGTCTTCTTACTCGGTGTCTCTCTCTCAGTGCTGTCGTTGCTGTCACACTCTCCACTGGCACCTCAGGGGATTCGCTGATGTCAGCATTGTTGCTGCGACCCCTCTGCTTCTTTTTGGCGATATCTCTTTCTACGACTCTCTTCTGGCTGCCTTGGCCTCAGTGGATTTGCCTTTTGCTGGTTGACACTGGGTGATTTATTCTGGCCATCCTTTTAACCACTGCTCTCTACAAATTCGATAAACGCAGTCAACATCAACTTGTTGATAGTGGGTGGTTCTGCAAAACTCTGTATTAAGTTCAGCAACATTGTTTTGTAAAAATCAATGCTAACCCCGCCACTAGTGTAGCTATGTAGTTACTGACGCCTACAGCATTACCATAGCATCCCATGCAGACAGGTTGCTGATCTATGGAATCCGATCTGATCACTTGCAAAAAAACAGGGCTGGCAGTTCATCTTAAAGATCTGATTGAAGAAACTGATCTGAACATAGCCATAGTTACTTCCCACCACTGGTAAAGTGGTGGATTGGCATTAAGAGCATCTGTCGTTAATGCAGGAGATCAGAGTTTGTGTCTTGTGGCAAACCTACAATTCTCTTTTTTTCATGCGTTAGAGGGATCTACCCACATATTTACCTGACATAAACCTAACATAAAGTATTTGCTCTGGGCAGATGTTGTAGGAAAAATGTATTTCATTTGAATCTGCTTTCCAATGCGGAAGCATTAGCCCTCGACACAAACGCGCTGTCAAGTCTTGGTGCCTTACGCGCACGGATGAGGATGGTAAACATTGTGGAGGGTTAGGGTTAGGGTTGGAGTAAGCAGCGGAGATTGAGATGCATCTGTAGAAATCTGACCGGAATCTCATTTCAACCCGAGCGAATAAATGTGGTTTGAATCCCATGAGCAAAAATTGCATTTCATGTGTTTTTTGCCGTCAACACTTTCAAAAAATCAATCTGGATATGCCAAATGCCAAATGCTGACAGTCTTAATAGGCCTTAAAAATGTAAGTACAGTTACTTACTGTACTACTACTCCACTACACTTCCACATTTTTTCTCCACTACATTTATTTGGCAGTTTTAGTTACTAGTTACTTTGCAGATTACGACTGTAGATATTAACTACTCAGCTGTGACATTTAAGTCCTGTCAACGTGTAAATAAAGAAATTTCAATATTACAGTTGTGTAATATGAAGAATGGCACCCTACTTTGCACCCAACGATCTTGCAAAATCATATTATTATCTCATTGCAAATAAAGTTCAGCTGATCAAGTCATTTCTGTCTATAATTGAGTCCTAAAAACTTTGTTTTATTAAAACAAGTGAAAAGGTTTGACTGTGAAGTAAGATTATTCTAATCTGATAACAATAACAAACAACTTGTTTCAAGACTAAACACATTGAACTACAGACTTTTTTAGACATACTATACTTTTACAATTTTAGGACTTACTATTTATGACAATTTCTATGACTTTTTATGACATACTAAACTATGTCATCCAATGGCATACTCTACTATGACTTTTTTATAATGTAATACACTATGAAAATTCATAGTATGACATCATATTTTACTTTTTTGTGATCATTTCTTTCATGACATTGACAATAACAATTGGGACATTATTATCTTTTATAGTATACCATACTGTGACATTTTATGAAATACTATGCTATGACTTCTTTTGTGACATTCTTATGGCATACTTAGTGTTTTTATGGCCTATTATACGATGACATTTATGACATATGTATGTCATACTTTATTATTGTTATGACATACTACAGTATTACTTGTTGTATGACCAGTACAACTACAACAATAACTACTACCACTAACATTACTACAACAGCTGCTAGTACAACAACTACTACTGTTGCTACACCTGACAGGTCACTTGGTCCTAACAGGCTCCCTTAGATACAACATAAATCATATCCATAAATCCATCTTATACAAATACACATCTGTGCAGACAATCACATGACCATGCTAAAGGGCATAGTGAACTGTGTGACTGTATAAATAAAATGTATATTGCAATTCTGTTATAATGTATAGTGAGAATAAATAATATAACCTATAGGAAATACACACAGCATCAGTTCAAAGCTGCGTACAACATAAATATCACCAAACTAAAGCCTCAGGAATAAACCATCTTAATGTCATGTGATAATAAGAAAAAAAAGGCATCTCTGCCTATTTAAAAAAGGTGGTAATATTGAAAGGCAATAGAGACGGCATAGAAAATTAAAGTTGAGTATTTAATGTCATGTCAATATCAGAGTAGTTCAAGACGACATGTATCGCAAATATATATATATAGTGCACCTTTGAACTACATCCAAGCAATAGGTGAACAATTACTGGAGGTCAAGGTATTTTGTATGGCACATGACATGTTATATGAATTTTAGGGCATACTGACTTTTTTACTTATTTTTATGACATACTCTAATGCAAATGTTTTGTAACTATTATGACATACTATGCTATGACATGGCATGATATACTATGACACACACACATGTCTGTCTTTCCTACTACCTTTCCATACTTAATTAGCCTGTGAAGCATCATCAACTAGACACCATCGTAATAAATTCCCATAGTTCCAATATTGTTTCAGTAAAACAATAGGTAATCTCATGGCTGACTGTTTTGTACTTCAGGGCATGTGACTGTGTGAATGAATACATTGCTGATAATTAAATTCAGCCCTCAGACAGAGTGAACCTGCAGATGGCGCCCCAGTTCCTGAGCCCTCTGAAAATCCACCCAAGCATGTATATACTCAAATTTTATAGGAGCATAGAGCCATGATTAAGCCATATTCAATCAGACAGTTTGGTCATATTTGGGCGCACGTCAATAAATGCACCCTGAAATTCTTGTTGTCTCGAGCACAGTCTGAAAATCATTACCTCCGCTACAAATGGATTCATCACATTGTGGTAATGAAAAAAAAAGAACAATCATCAACATGTGGCGATGTGAACTTGTGTCCCATAGCATGTAAATGGAACTGTGTTTGCTTGTTTTCAAATGGGAGCATCCTGTGTCTCGCAGTGGATTAAGCCAAAGTCAACAGAGAGCTGAGCTTTAAACAAACTGTGCTTTAGGGACAGTCAACTGGTTGTAATCTGGGGCCAACAAGCATAGAGTACCGGTCTATTGGAAAATAAACACTTCAATGCAGCATGGCATGAAAATAGAATACACACACGTGTGTGTGTGTGTGTGTGTGTGTGTGTGTGTGTGTGTGTGTGTGTGTGTGTGTGTGTGTGTGTGTGTGTGTACATATATATATATATATATATATATATATATATATATATATATAAATAAATAAAGACAATCTGTCTTTTAAACACAAATCATCAAGGGTCTCATGAAGAAACAAAAATTATTGTAAAAAATAATTTGTTGTTTTTTTAGTGCAAAGAAAAAAATGAATTCAAGTGAGGTTTCTATCAGCAATTGATAATGGTGATAAATTATATAGATAATTACGTCATTCCAAGAACCCGCACCCGCAACCCATTTTTGGTGAAAGCTATTTTTACGTTTTTGGACCCTCATCTTGGTGTGAGCTAGAGAGACACTTTAAACTAGATTATTTCATAAGCATGCAAGAAAAACAGAATTAAGGTTAATTTGAGCACCGCATGTATTTGTCCTGACCCGTCCATCTGGACTAACTCTGGGTTCAGTGTCTCGCACAAGGACACTTTGATACGTGGACAGGAGCAGTACAATAATGCCAAAGTGAATTTTTCCGATCACCTACTAAACCCGCAGACTGTCACAATAAATAACAGCCACAAAAAATCTTTTATCCAGTTATATCATTATATTTATTTACATCAGGGATAATGCTCGATGAAGTTCAATTTCAATCCAATTTATTTTGTGCAGTTCAAAATCACCAAAATGACAGCCTGTGTTCATTATCAGAACAGGTTGCCTCCACGAAGTCCATTAATTCCTGATAATGGACACCTCGAAGGGCAGAATCCCACTCATACCACGGCCACTTGCCAAAGAAGAAAAATTAAGACCATTAATTGAAATTTTGTGCATTTTGCAACCAAAATGTAAAGTTTTTTTAACAAGCCATTCAACCACGAGCCACAGAGCTAACGTTATGCTAGTAAGATTCAAAGTCAATAATATTGTGTAGGTTTGACAAGCAGTGAATGAGGCACTGAGGGACTACACTCATTGTTGTAAATAAGAATTTAACCGGAGCTACTTGGTAGCTGAACATTATTAGGAATTAATGGACACCCTGCAGCCAATCAGATTGGAGTATTCAGAACAATTCACCCAGATGTGGCATCTTCAGCCAAATATTGTTTTCCACTCTGCCAAAAGTTTTGTTTTACATGATGGGAACCTATAGACTTCTTACACATCAGGTAATATATATTTGACTGTAGTATATACATAGGTAGCTTCACACTTTGTATTCAGATTCATGGTAGAACAAAAAAAACAAACCCACAATTACTCTGGCCATATCTTTGCGAAAGAAATCCAACCCCACATTATTGCAGTCAACCCTCAGCAGAGCTGGGGAGGGTTCGCACCCTGGCATTGGGAGGAGATTGCGCTGAATGACTAACCTTGTCTGTGAGCGGGTCACCATGGCTGGCTAGCTGCCATTTGGGAACACTGGAAGTGTGAAAGGGATAGCAAATTCCCTCAGTTGGCTTCCAAAGCTGAGCTTAGTGAGGCCTCTTTTCTTCCTCGGTGTGACTAGCCGCCGAGGCAGGATCCCCGAGAAGCCTTGTCACTTTGACCTAATCCGTTTTCTGCCCAGCTGTAGGGGGGGTGTGGGGGGGGTCACCTCTTAGTTTTATCACATTTGAATGCAAACAAGGCCGGAAGGGTGCTCCCGTCGGAGGGCCCGAGGGCTCCCTCTGAAAGGGAGCCCCTGTAGTCAGGGAGAAAAATGTGACAGGCAGCTCTATCATTGCTCACCGGCCAGACAATTTGAAAAATATTGTCTCTTTTCAAGGCGCACTGTCCTTCTATTGGGGGCCTAACCCAACACACAAGGCTGCTTAGCATCGCCGCAGCCATGAGTTTGCTCCTGATAGCCACATTATGGGGCCTCATTGTCAGTGGTTAACATTGCGTTGGAACTAAGAGAATTAACTTTAACAACCCAGCAGTCAACAGGCGCATACATTCATTGAGTCATATCAAACCCTTCAGCCATAAATCACTGAACTGGTTTCTTTAAGAGGGAATTTTTTTTGTGAAATAACCTGTTAAGATTACATTAAAAAATTGCTTGATTTGGTGTCTTTTTCTACATCTTTGTGTCGTCATAGGTTTTAACTTAATGCACGTGGTTGTTCCACTGACATCCACGTGTAAGCCTCGCAACAGATCTGTCTGACTTAATTATGAAGGAAAGTATGAGTTTCGTTATTTAGACAACGACCGTGTGCCTATGGCTCTGCCAAAGACGTGACAATGATGAGGTCATTAGTTAACTGGGATGTGCTTCGGGTCCAGATGTAGGAGGCTCAGTAGCAGATTGTGATGCAATCAGGCGGCAACCTCCGGTTCTGCCGAGTGAAGCCAATGGGGAAGTGTCTTAAAACTTGCATTCTCTCTACTGACTGTACGTCACTCCTCTGCAGGTAACTTCTGTTCTTTGGTTGCGACAAAAAACAACATGGCGACGGCCTTAATTCAAGATGGAGACGCTGGAATCGCAAAACTCAAGGCTTCAAAAACGTAGTCCACAAACCAATGGGTGACGTCACCATGACTACGTCCACTTCTTATATACTTTTTAATTAATACAATGGGCAAATAAAACTTTGTAAATCATGTGTTTTCCCTGTGATTGTAGAGATGACATGTTCTTCCTTGAAAGACTTGATCCTGAAAGATCTTAATTGTTTTTACTGTATTGTGTATATTTCAACATATTGAAATATACATCCAAGCTTCAGCCCTTCCTGCCTCAAACAGTGGTGGTTTCAGGTGTCTATACACAGTAGCTTTTATACAGTCTCATGTATGAGAACATGTTTTTAGCATAATGAAAAAAGAAAAAGAAATCACCCAACATATCAACAAATGTGGATCGCTCCAAACGACACAGCGCGTTCATGCCGTCCTCCAGCTACTGCACCACAGCTGTGACAGTCTGCGCTGGGTAAAAATGATGAATGGGTTTAATAAGTGTGTAGCTCACGGTTACACCACAGGCAGATGAGACAAAACAAACCTGTGTGTTTCTGTGTGTTTTAAGGAGCATGGAGAAAACATGCATGTACAGACTGGCTTTGTGGCCCTCTGGCACCCTGTCTTATGGACTACTGATGGATACTCAAGTCTGTGCACACACGGGAGTTTTCCAAACAAGCTGATGAAGTTAAGAGGCTGTTGTCGGGAATTTATCTGGCATTTTACATAACTTTTCCACATGTCGGCAACCGCGGCAACTTCTGTCATTAGCATAAACAAGCGAAAGCCACCAATAACACAGCACAAAAACTCAAACCATAACAACTGGAAACTCTGCAGGATAAGTAAGTCTGACTGACAAATTCTTTTGGTCTTTGTAAATTGACTCCGAAGAAATGGGTGGTTTTAAAACAAGCTCAATTCTGATATTTTTCCGTATAATTTCTCCTGTTTGACACATGAAGGACTTTGACTGGGGACCGGCCTTTGTTGTACCCGCACCTGTAACCAGAGAATCATTGGACCTCAGGAACTGCAATTTACGGCGGTCGTGATCGCACAAGTATCGTCTGACAGTGCCTTTGCCACATTTCATTTCAAAGAAGTACTGTAGCTGTGTCAATGGCTACTGGTAATAATAGTATAGCTTTCCCCTCTGGGAGACGACGTGAATGCAATCTTGCCACACCATCGCTCTGCTTTTAAGCCTCGCGCACACTGCTGACATATCGCACAAATGCTTCTTTTATTACCTGGCAGTGATTGTTTGCTGAATAGAGGAATGGCCTCCAGGAACCCGCTAAGCATTCCAGAGGAGCGCTACATTATTCCAGGGGGGTGGAGGAACGGCCATTGTGTCTCCGCTGGCTCGGACCTATCGTGGGGCCCAGAAGTTAAGGCCGAGTTTGTAAATAGGTGGATTTGATCGGATTTTCTCCTTGAAAGCCGAAGTACGAGACGTTTACATATAAATGAAAGTCTGTTACATTCAAGCGCTCGCCAAACAAGTTCATATAATGCTGACGAAGGAGAGCTCTCTTTATTTCGCAGCATAGCAGACATATGGCATCTGATGTCCGGGGTGACTTGCTGCATCGCCCCTAGTCTTACCGTGCTAATTATTTGACTTTAATCCTTCGTCTGAATGCTTTTTTATCAGGCCCATCCCCTTCTGAAACTTTTCTTGGATGTTTCTTAAGATAGCTGCTGCCTTAAGCTAACCAAGTGGTTTCCTGTGAACCCTAAAGTTTATTTTGAAAAGACAGTGTATGTGTGTAACGAGACCCGTTCCCGTTCCCCTAGGTACGCTACCTGCCCAGCATCAAACGCAAGACGTACAAAGTTAGCAACTAGCTAGCAAACATAGTGGACCTTTAACGTAGCAGCTAAAGAGTCGGACATTTGTCTCAGGAGTTGGTGGAGACAAAAACAGAGCTAGAGGTTTCCGTTTGTCAGGTTGCCACATACACAAATTCAAAAGCCCAAAATGAATACTACTGTTGATTAGTGTTTCAAGGATGTGTCTTTACACACGGCAAATAAAGAACTACCAATTAAATGAGAGGATTACATCTTGACTTGCCATCATTCCTTTTGGTAAAAACAACATTGCACGCCAGTTAATTGCTGGGAGCTGGAACACAGGAGGCTAAAACAACAAAGAAACAGACTTTGCCTCATTTGGAAGATAAATCGATGGTGAACGGTAGAAAGACGAACAATTTGGATGCACTCACATTCAAATATAGAGGTTAACATAATTGTTGGCTTATTTTACAACATCTCTGCATTTACTTTGGTACAAATGTAACGTACAATGTTATTAAAACCGATATAGATGATAGCAAAAACATGAATTATTCTTTAAAAAGACTGTATTTACATAAACCATAATCTATCCATAGTTTAATTTGTGATTGCAACCAATGCACCGTAGTTTTGTTATTGTACATTGCTCCATGTCCTTACACCCTATTAGCTCCATGTCAATCAGCCTGGCCGGCATCAGTTATTTAATTATCATCCTCCGTCCTGACATCACTGGTCTGGCCAGCTGTGTTTTTCTGGGCGGAGGATGACACCGACGCACACCTCTGACCTCATGCTGAACTACCCTCTCAGCCAATCAGGCGGCAGCGGGGGGATCCGCTCCTGCAGTTAGCTATCACTGGAACACACACTCGGGGGCTAAATACAGATGGAACATCTTTCCAGATCAATTGGAAAAAAAGAGGAGCACTGAGAGGAGCTCCGTGGAAAATGTGTGCTCGTGGAGCGTTTGGGTGACGCAGCCTGCCAGCGCTTGCGGGATACAAAAGACGCTGAGAAAGCCTCACCTGTTCAATCTGAGAGCCGCTGTCTGAACCTGTCCGTTGTTTCTTCCAAAAGTATGAATAAAAAGATTGTATCAGTGGCAGGCTGCCCGAGCCCGGGCAAAAGCTCCTCCTGCTCACGGTCAGTCGGAAAGCCTCAGCATAAATATCAACTTTCCCTTCTCGAGGAGGCCTCAAGCTGTCTAAACAATGACAGAGGGGGGACAGCAACAAGCAACATGGAGCAGCCATGGGAAAGCAGAATGCACATCTCAGGGAGCAGAGGGAAGAAATAGCCTTTATTTTTCTAATTCCGAGAAATATGAGCTTAGATCCCACATGTGTTTGTTTGACTTTTTACATTCACCAGGTGGTGCAGCGCTTTCCTACATTGCCTTATTATGAAAACCCACATTAAGATTACGATATTGACCGAGGCCAGGTTAGACAGAAACAAATTGTGCATTTCAAGGTTTGAAAAATACAATTAGTATATTTATATAAACAATATATTAGAAGAGAGCTGTACGGGCTGCAAGAGGGTAAAGGGTTCGATTCCCGGGCTGGGCGGCCCTTCTGTGTGGCGTTTGCATGTTCTCCCAGAGTCAGCGTGGGTTCTCTCCGGGTTCTCTAGCTTCCTCCCACAGTCCAAAGACATGCAGCTCAGGTTAATTGATTACTTCGAATTGCCCGTAGGTGTGAATGTGAGCGTGAATGGTTGTCTATGTGTCAGCCCTACGCTAGTGTACCCTGCCTTCGCACAATAAAAGCTGGGATTAGCTCCCAATTACCACTTTCTCCAATATCTGCATTAGTAAACTATAGTTTGGTCACGGATAGAGATAGAGCTTATGGCAAGGAATAGTTCAATATTTTGGGAAATAGGCTTATTTGCGTTCTGCCAGAGAGCTAGATGAGACGAGCGATACCACTCACATATCTGTCCGCTCACGGCTACAGCGGTTTAAATTTAAGTCCACAGCCACTTAGCTTAGCTTTGCTTAGCTTAGCATAAATACAGGAAACAGGGGGGAAACGGCTAGCCTGGTTCTGTCCAACAGTAACAAAATCACATGTTATATCTCCTTTGGTTAAAAAAAAAAAAAAAAAACTATTGTAAAAAAACTTACTTTGAAGGGCTCTACTTTCCAGCACTGGGACTCTCACAATTGTCCAACTTGGACATAATTCTTAGGAATACTTTACTTTACTTCGGTAAATAGTGAGCGTGCCTCGGCTTCCTGCGCTTCTCAAAAGATTTATGTATTTGCTCTTTAAACAATAACAAGCGGTTGACCCATCCCAACAGCACTAGTCACAGGCTTCACGGACAAAGGCCCATACAACAAACTACAAGGGAATCTCTTTCAACCAGAAAAAGAAAAAAAAGTATAATTGCATTATAGATCTTCAGAGGGTGATCTCTGTCTCCCTTTCTACCTCTGCCAGACTTTGTCTGAACATCAGAGGCTGCAGCGAGATGAAAGGTCACCAAACCCACAGGTACAGTGATGTTGTGGCTATTGTTTTCTCTGCCGTATCATTACCCTGACAGCTGACATGCAATCTGGCTTTTAATATGTCACACAGAGACCCACAAAGGATCTGCATCACGGGCAACGAGCAGCGAGGGCCGCCTCGGCTTCCAGAGCATGACGTTTGGCACAGAAGTGGGCTGAGGTCTTTTTTTCCCTTCAGAATCCATGTCTTGTCACTTGTTAAAACTCGTTTTGGAGTGGAGAGCGCACCAATCCAACCCTGGGCTAATGTTGCCAGCGTGGATGACTAAGCCTTGCAGCCGTCATTATTGTACTAATCTCCTAGTTTCCACTGTTTATAAATCTGTGCCATTGTAGTGACCTCACTGTGAACCTCAAAACTCAAAAATCCAAAGACTTGTTTTGTGCAGTGTGGAATTTCTTTTCTTTTCTTTTTTTTTATAATAAAGAAGTTTGCTTTTGCATTCTTCTTCTAAAACTTCCTTTCCACTGTGATTAAGAGCTCTATCACAGAGGCTGTTGAAGCATGCAGTTTTGGTGCAAACTCCAGATTCATTTCCAATATGACTGTGTCTTATCTGAGTAATTTCTCATGAAGCTCATAAAGATATGCGCTTGATGAATGCGAGCAGAATAGTTTCCTAACCGAAGCGATGCATACGTGAAAAACCGACAGGTGATTGGACGTAAAGATAACATGTGTGCGAGGTCCTGCGCAGGTAGTGTAACGCACACCCAGACCTCGGAGGAAAAACAAAGCTCCTCAGGTTTCCTGTCTGCAGGAGGAGACGTTAAAGTGGTGATTGAGGCCTCGCAGGTTTTTTAAGAGTTTGATCTGTCGTATGTAACCGAGTCTGGTCTGGTGTCTGTCTCGGAAATGGAACATTTGATTCTGGGGGGAACCACCACTGCTTCCACAATCAGCAGGATTGGTCTCTGTCGAGATCAACAATAGTTGTTAGAGGGAGAAGAGGGACAATTCTTTGCTTGTTGGTCCTCTTTTGTGGAGTGTTTTTTTTCCAATCGTTAATCTTAATGTAGCTTTAAGCAAATGAAAAGCAATGTATTATTCGTACATCAATTGCAATATTGTGTAAATATTGCGCGTAACAATGTAAATGTTTCAGGCCAAGTTTAAAAGTGTCTACCTTTTACTTTGAATCTTCTCATTTTAAAGTTTAAAGGTCTCAATTTATTTGCTTTGTCATTGCAAATGCCAAATATCAATATCATTAATTTATTTTTTACAAATACAGAAATGTAAAACACTGCACTACAG
The DNA here is from genome assembly GCA_016806645.1 of Ophiodon elongatus. Taxonomy (NCBI): domain Eukaryota; kingdom Metazoa; phylum Chordata; class Actinopteri; order Perciformes; family Hexagrammidae; genus Ophiodon; species Ophiodon elongatus. The sequence goes on from JACSYO010001717.1 coordinate 974,860, forward strand.
AATATGCCTAAAAAGGCCTTTCACACACATCAAGCTTCCATCTAACTGTGAAGCTGGGGATCTTAGTATGTATGTGTGTGTGTGTGTGTGTGTGTGTGTGTGTGTGCGTGTGTGTGTGTGTGTGTGTGTGTGTGTGTGTGTGTGTGCGTGTGTGTGTGTGTGTGTGTGTGTCCTCTGGGTGAGTCGAGGACCGTCCATCTGATCGACTCCACAAGGCGGTTGTATTGCTTCGGGCTCCAAGGACGTGCGGTCTTGAAACTGGTGCTATTTGGACACGTTCAATATCAATAAACTTTGAATAAATAAGGCAACAAACTCTGTGCATGGGCGGGGCTTCAGAGTCGAGCATGTCGTCCGCGGCTCATTGATGGGATAACGTAACAAGCGAACTCTCCTTCGCTTTGCCTCGAGTCAATAAGCGATGAGCGGCGCTCGACAACACCTCAGGGGGCCATGCGAACAGCCGTTTGGACTGTTTTGGTTCCGAATGGTCACGCCCCCCCCCCCCCCCCCACACACACACACACACACACACACACACACACACACACACACACACAATGCTGTACCAAGAGCCAAGCAAGCGGCCCATTCTGAATGGGCACTGCCCTTGTCAACTGAAAGGTAGAATCGGTAATATCAGAAAATATCCTTGATTATTGCTTGAAGTTCCCGTAAATGCTTCATCATTCATCATTCAAAGCGTCTGAAGAGGGCACAAATGTAGTGGATGGACTGATATGGCATTAGTCTGTCATCAGGCTGTTCATTACTCAAACCTATTTTAGCATGACTGTCACAACTGTTTCCAGGTTCCTCCAGCTGCCCCCTCTGCTGCGGGGATGATCCACCACATTCCTCGGCCTTAATCAACTGTGAATGGTGAGAGGTGATGAAACCATCAAGAATGAGCGAATCCTACACAGGAATTTAAAGCGTCACTTAAAGCGTATACCCGCTCCCTCTGTAACGAGTGATCCGTGCCGTTCATTGCAGTAAAACAGGATAAAACAGGATACAGGAGTTGTATTAGCCGTTGATTCCACTTTCCCCGCCCACGCTCCGCTTCGGGCTTCAGACATCACGGCCTCCCCTCACATAATGGCTCAATATGCTTCAAGTTTTCAAACTTTTTTTTCATACTTATATTTGGGGGGGAATTATAGCTTGCTGGGCGTGAAGCAGGAAGTCGTTTGTGTAGTTGATGCTCGCTTATTTGGTTTTCATGTCAGCATGGCCACAGGGACATATCTCCCATGTGCTGTCAGTACGGCGGTTCATACGGTGCACACCACGTGTCATTATTACATTCTTCACACATTTTTATAGTCAAAAGAGCAGCGGGTGTAGCGTCTGATGTAAACCTTTGCCAGGGACAACTCATAATTTAGTTCCTCTGCTCTGTAAGCTCTAATAACAGCGTGACACTCTTCTATACGCTCCACAAATTGGTCTGAGGTGCATGCTAACACAAGCATGAGAATCACTGCTAAGCCTTTTCATACGTGGAGTGTAATTTCAGATACACACCGCACATGTGGTAGAAAGGCCTGCAGGAGGAAGACAAAAAAGGGTAATTAAGTGTATTTTGATGTTATTTCCTTTGGCTTCTCTGGGATTAAGCTGCCTGTCAATCACTGCAGGAAACAAAGGGGTCCTGGGACCTCCTGCATGGCTTCAGGTCTCAGTGCGTAACCACAGCACAACTGCATGACGCCTCAGTGCCGATGGCAGGAAAGCTCTACCTGCTCCGCGCACTGATCTCTGTTTGGACTGAGATGGGGGGAAGCAGGTAGTTGGCATGACTGCACCACTAGAAACCATGTAATCCTTTAAATATAGAGTTCTGTGTAGTTTTTACAAAATGTCTTTTTGTCACGAATGTCATGAGAGAAATGCGTCCACATTTATGACCTCTTCACTCAGCTAAGATCAGCAGGGAAATTAGAACAAGTGGAAATTGGATGTCATTCAGGACACTAGATAGTGTTGTCTTCCAACTATCTCTGCTGTACACCATCCACATCACTAGAGTGTTGCTCATTAGACAGAACAACCCATGTTGTACAAAGACCATAAACTGTTTATAAGAAGGGGTCGTACTCACCGTGACGTCCCCCATTGGTTTGTGGACTGCTGTTTTTGAAAGTCTTGAGTTCGGCATTGTGTCCGTCGCCATCTTGTTTCTTTTTTTGCAAACAGAAGTGACACGAGTTGGTGGAGCGAAGCACAACAGAGCACTGAACAACACGCTCTCATCCAGACTCCTCACATTCTGACGCGTGGTCAGACCCCTTGTCTGGGTAGCCCAGAGCGTCACACTATGATGCTCCACTACAGTAGCAGTAGACGCTTGGTTGACGTTGTGAGTTTCAGCTATGTTTGGGCGACCAGCCCACTTAGTTAGGTTCAGGGAAAACATCACGGTCGGGCTTAAAGTACGTAGTAAGTAAAACGTAAGTACGGAAAACACGTCTGAAACATCACTAACACAACTTCTAAATAACTCTACAACACTTTGGGACACAAACACAATTAGTACTGTGTTTGCTTGACCCACTACATTATCACACTCCCAGAGCTATTCCTCTGAGCGCCTAATAATGACCCTGATGGGTTTACATTGTAGTTACTTGTAAGCCACTAAAGGGGGCCTTGTGCATCAGTATCTGACGCCAGGGAATGAAAACTGGCATTTTTAAATGTTCCAATTAACTTTCATGAACTCATACTGTAAAAGGTTTAAAAATCGAGGAGGATAACATAGACAACCCCCACACCGGACAACGCTCTAGTAGCGACCTGTCAATCACAAGGTAGCCCCGCCCTAAAGCATACCCTGCTTTATGGTCTATTTGACTCTAAATGGACCATAATTTACTAAATGAACATCATGCTGTATTGAAGAAGACTTGAAACTAGAGATTGAGACATAAACTCATGTTTACAATGTTTACTGAGGGAATAAATCAAGAGAGAAGTAGAGTCCTTTTCTCATAGACTTCTATACAACCAGAGGAGTCGCCCCCTGATGGCCATTAGAGAGAATGCAGGTTTAAGAGACTCCACATTGGCTTCACTTTTCAGACCTGGAGGTTGACGCCTGATAAAGACTACAAGTCCGTGATCCACTGAGGTTGGTAGATTAGTTCCACCAAACACAGGACTTGTTCATGTTTAGTGTGAAACCAAGTCAACATTAACATATTTTACCATAGTTTTGTTCAGTAACTTCCTGACTTTACCAACGACAGTTACATAACAAACAGTTATTTTACGCAACAAGCATAGTTATTTTAACCAAAAGCATGATCTTTTCCTAACCCTAACCCAGTAGTTTTGTTGCGTAAGTAAACCTAAAAGCTACGTAAAGCTAAGTTGGTTCATTTTGAAAAGACAGAATGCATGTAAGTGCCATAGCCAAGTGAACTCAACTCTACTGTAAAAGATTAACAAAATCCACTGTGCAAAATGCATACCAAAGTAGAGCCAAAGCTAATATGAGTCTCTGTTAACAAAATCACTTTGGTATTTTCCTACTTCCTGTTAGCCAATTCACCCAAATGACGATAAAGCAATGAAACTACTTTCCACAACCTGGGGAAATGATTCTGAAGAGAGTTTTTTACGAATGTTACTTTTCAAAGTTGTGAGCTCCTCAAACAAGTTCTCAATCACCTCCATTATTATATATTTTTTGTGGTTGATCTCAAAAGCCGATCAAACAGAAACAAAACCATCTGCATGGCTAAAAGCCTCAAAATGTATAGTTGTTAAGTGTTTCTTTTGTTTTTTATTATGAAAACATCAAGAATGAGGCTATAACTTCTTAAACCTCCTGAATTGTGCAAGAACGTATGCAAAGCTCCTCACAAACTATTTGATTGCATTTGCTTTAACAGTGATGCTGAAAACATTTTACAAGCAGACAGCAGAAGTTTAGCTCAGGGCTATAGATTTATCATTATCTGGCATGCCTCGACCAGGGCCTGTTTTAACCAACAAATAACACATCATTCATTATTCAATCCCTTCTGAGCCAAATTATGATTTACTGTAGATGCAGCCTTTAAAGTATGTGATATGAAATATCTGATTTATGCATTCCTCAATTAAAATCTTCACAACACCTTTTTTCTTTTTTTTTTCAAAGCATGTCTACCTCTTTTCTGTCTCATTCCATACCTACGACGTCATTGTTGGCATAGATTTCTGTTTGGACCCTGATTGGCCCTCGCTCTCAAGGTACTGCCATAATGATAGTTATTAAGCAGCTCCTGTCTTAAATAATCAACGTTCTGACAAAGAATCGCTCCAGCGTGACGGCTTCCAGCGCCATTTGCTGCGCAGAACAAAGCCCTGTCAGTTTTTTTCAAGACCCGGATCTGGAAACATCGAACATCTATATTTAAGAATAATGCACTGCACAAATAAAATGTCTACTCCGTATTACAATTTCCACGAGCAGGAGCAGACCCAGAGATGAGGCCGCTGCAGCAACAGCAGCCTCATCATGTGGTGCAGACTGACAGCCATACGCTTTAGATACGACCACAATGCAGGTGTTCACAGGTGCAGAGCTGGCACTGGCAGACCCTTGAACAACATTAAACACCTGGAACATTAAACACCTGGAACATTAGCAGTGACGTACTGGTGTTTATAGGAAAAACACCACGAAGCAGTTCATTAGTGCTTCAGTGATCCCCTTCTGGCGTGCGCTTTGAGGCCTTTGGCGGAGAGTCGGTACTCTGCCTGTATCTACAGGGCTCTTCTGTAGTCCCTTTCGGCTTTTCTCAGGAAGTGCACGGTTTATATTGATACACAGTTAAAGAGCATGTGTGACAAAACGTCATGGAGACATGTGGCGCGGTATATGGAAGAAAAGTGCGATTGCTTGGATTCCTCCAATCATGCGTTGGTTTGTGCCGAAGCAGCTTACAGATGAAATTTGGATTGTTTAGTTTATAGAAAAAGAAATGAAGAAAAAATGGTTACGCAAATGAGCATCAGTGCTTATTATCACACTTGCAGAAAAGTTTGTTCATCACAAATAACATGTAAGTCATTTGAGTACATTATCAAACAAAAATGCAAAAAATGCTAGCTTCTCCGATTTTTCTTTTCCCACACCAACTGTCTTTAACACTACTCAACACGACAATAGGTAAATCCTTGCTTTTGTACGGTCACAGGTGGGATGCACGGTCACATTTTGTTTTATGTATTATGGGTTTATGGCTTTTATGATTCTCTTCTGTTTTATATTGCCTATGTATTTATATATCAAGTTTTTATCTCTGATTTTCGGCTGCCTCTTTGGTGTACCCCTACACTGTCTTGTTGGCTACGTATTGTTCTAAGCTGATGGCAGCTGTGTGAAGCACTACTGCCCGAGGAAAAATTACCCCTTGGGGACAAGAAAGTATATCTTATGATAATGCTGATTTCATATGTTTAGGGTTTGGGCTGCTGGTCAGACTAAAGAAGCAATATGAATACTGTATGTCATTTTGGCCAAGGGAGAATTACAATTGGCCCCATATTGTGACATTTTAAAGACCACTGAGCAACTTTCATGGGAATAAACGGGTGACCTCCTCGAACGCTGTATCAGTTATCTTTATATGTTCCGTGTGAAACCAAAATTCAAGGTTTTATTACTTATTACTTTTGATAAGTAACTTGTGTATTTAATAAACGCCACCTACGTAAGGTACGTAACAAACAGTTCTTTCACATAACAAACGTAGGCCTACTTATTTTAACCCAAACTACGATAACCAAGTAGCACGTAACACGTAACCGCCTGTTGAAGTCTACTTTGACTAAACTGCACATTGAAAAAATGAGGCTAAAGTGGTACCCAGTGCAAAGAAGAGTGTCCGGATGTGACGAGCGTAGAGTGAGAACGTGTTGGTCCAATGAGGTTGCTGAACAGTGTGGTTGTTTCTGCTTTTCTAAAAACATATATTTAAAAACATTTCATACAATTTCATTCTAGTAAATGACCTATACAATACATTAATATCTTTTTTTGCTATGAGAGCTGAAGTTTTTGTGTCAGTGTGCGTTCAAACGTCATCAAACATATGCCAGTCATGATTAAAGAGCGCAACAAACAATATATTCTACAATATTCTACAAACAATTTGATTTTGTCGGATTTGTTTGGCCAGGCAAAAAGCAAAAAGCAGCTCCATCATTTTTTATTTTTCACGTGACAGACAAAAAAAAATGCCGAACCTAAACTTATCTGGTAGTTCTAAAAGGATAAACTGTTAACTCAAGTGAGTAATTAGTCTGTGTAGGAAAACACAGTTCATATCATATGGTGTGACAAATGAAGTGATAAATTAAACCTGTCACATAAATATGATGTAGTGTCACACTAAGATTTCATGCACTTTAGCAAAACCTTGGGCCTCGTGGTTTTATGCTCGCATGCTAGCAGCATACCGACTGCAACATGCTAACATGGATTTAAATGTAATTAAAGTCGTTTACATTTGGCTTTTTGTGTAAAAAGTGTCTAAAAGACCCTGGGAAAGGGTACTGAGGCCAAAAAGATTTGATTTATTGAAAAACAAATCAAGAGACAACTCAGTTTGTAACCCTTCCACGTCCTTCTGAGATGTTCTTCCTGGTTGTACAGGGACCCCTTCTCCCAAAGGGCCACCAAAAAATTGTTAAATATCAAAATACAGTATCACATCTCAAGTCATATCAATTATTTTTCATCAGAGCCATCTCAAATATCTTGACTGGACTTTGAAAAGAGCATATTTGCAATTATACATCTGGGTTATCATTCTGAACTTGATTGAAGAGAGTTGCATTTTATTTTGAACCATGCTTGGGGCAGTGACACCATAGGAGTTTGGTTGGAAATTGTGAAAAAGTGAGTGAGGAATTGCATGAATGTTCAGTTTGACATGAAGCAGCAAGTTTTGAACAATATAAAAACTAAAATATTTTTTATTTATTTGTGTTTGACACATCAACTACCCATTTCCTTGAAAGACTTCTCGTCCATGTTGTCTTAAAAGTTAAGATTGAAAGTTCATTCTTGACCTTGGATATAGGAGTTGAAATACTATAGTAAACTATGCTGCATACCATGGTATAGTGTACTGTAGTAGTACATGGTACTTCTGACATAACTTCAAGTAGTCCTATGCTGATGAGAGGGCAATTATTAAGATACTTGAAGAGGTCATATTACCCAGAGTGCTTGTGAACCGTACTCTCATTCTAATATTGAATGGTAAACAATGTTTAATTGTTGATCATATATATATTTATATATATATATATATATATATTAACTATTAAATATAAAAGTGGACATTGTGGTCATGACATGGTTTTGTCAACGATTGTTTCAACAATGAATTTTCTGTTTTAACCAGCAAGATATTATATTATATATATAAATAAATAAAATCAACATGAATGAGGAATGATGCATTATAAGGAAGTGGAACCAAGGTCACATACATACAGCGGTAGGTTGGTGAGAGAAAAGGAGGAGTGGTCATAAGACAGATAATAAGATAATAGACAATCAGCATGTACAGGTCTCAGTTCTCCAGCTGTGAGTGTGTTGATTTCCTGTTGACAGAAGTAGTTGGAGAGCATATCGTTATAGGCCCCGTGAATAGAAGAGTGAAGCATGTAACAAGCCGACGCTCTGTCAGACACTCGGATAACGTTGTTGGGTTCTGTGACAGAGCCTTGGTGTTACTCTTAGGCTGTTTGGCCAGCTGCCTTTTCAAAGCGTCACTCTATTGAGGCGAAGTTTAGCCGAGGAATGTTTTGTGCCGATTATTCCGGGAGCGAAGACCTTTTCTATTGCTCGGAATGAAATCCTTCTTGACATCATCCCCTTGCAATTGTAAAGCCCCCCAACCCCCTTCCCCGTTTGCCATTTCCACAAAATAAATAGCGTCCAAATTTTATCTGGGTTTTGCATGGTTACCATTTTGTTAATGGGCAGTCTGGCCTCTTGATGAGACCAAGAGCATTTTTGGGGGGCACAGTGTGGTTGTTGTAGCAACGTCGTTGAGGAGTGAATGAAGCAGATGTCAGAGTAATCCATCAGCCGGCAGCTCCACACTCCCACACACACACACACGCCCACACGCACACACACACACACACACACTGGTGTGACAGTCTCTCACACCCACTTCACTCTGATCCTTCCTCATAATAACACTTGAAAAAAAATGTGTCTCAAATAAGAAACAACCTCCCTTCTGTTAATTCCGGGACAACTTTTATTAGCCAAAAGATGAATGAAAAGACAACGTGGTTTTACTTGAAATACGTCAACACTGACCTCTGATTTAAGAGCGCTACAGCAGCAGTTGGGTGACATCGCTTCGTCAGTTCGGTCGCATGCAAGAAGAAGCTTTAACGAGGACTGAGTCAGTATTGAATGTCACTTGGCTAGAAAGTCTTTTTAACAACCTAACGAGGAAACTGTGAGTAAAGAAAACTGCGTGGTGATGAAGGCCTGTTACAGTTATGTCATCAACCTACTGTACACTGTACAATCACAACAGGTCACTAGTGTCCCTGTGAGGATCGGTTGTTTTATGATGAAGTATTAAGGCTGGATATCACAATTTCATACTTAATAATGATAGACTATCAAGTATTAGAAGTTGGGATTGAATGCTTGGTCTGGCTTCTTTGCCTTGTTTCTTTATTCCTCAATCAGATATGTCATGACCCTAATTCCAAACTTTATTTTATTCATTTTTTTTTATATTGGGAGAGAAACTCAGGTATGATGTTTTTTTGACAGCTGATGAGCGCTATTTGGTGTTGGTGAGAGAATGGACAAAGAGCACAAAAGTAAAGCTGTGTATCAGTGCTTGACCTTATAGGTTAACTCCCAGAAACGGTAACTCCCAGATTCTGAAGTATAATAACCTCATTGCAACACATTCCCTCTGCCAACTCGTAAAATACCGATGTTAGATCAGTGGCCCTAAGCTTCAAACTATGATGCTTTTCTTTGAAAAGTAGTCTTCTTTGTTCACAACAAATGTACAGTTTCCGCTCATTGAATGCTTACGGTGCCACTTTAAATTAACTTCCAACGTAGGTTTACTTCGTTTTTAGGTTTACTTACGCAGCAAAACTACTTGGTTGGGCTAAGAAAAAAAAACATCATGGTTTTGGTTAAAATAAGTATGTTTGATACGTAAAATAAGTACGCTTGTTGTGTAATATGCATAGTTACCTAACGTAATAAGTAATCTGGGACATGAACAGCAGTCTCCTGGGTGAAAGTCTTGTGTTTGTTTGACCCGTACTGTGTCAGAGGCTGAAAAGTCTAATAATGATGCGCATGGGTTCTCATTGAAGTTAGTTGAAAGCCCAGAGCGCCCCCTACAGATGCTAAAGGGAGCCTCTTGGCGTCGGTATCATGCCAATGACCAAGCGCCAGTATTTGACGAGATGGGAGTGAGAACGAGTTGGTCATGTGGTCCAATCCGTATGTCTAGATGGTTGAACAGTTTTTTAAAAAAAATGAATATTTATTTATGTTTATTAATTTTTCCAGTTGTTAGCAGCCTTTAACAAACACCATTAAAGACTGTTGCTACTTACACGTCATGCTAGTCATGGCAGAATGACCCAGACGTTGTTTAGACAACAGATATTACAGCTAAAAAGATGGAAAGATGACAAAAACACTGGGTGGATATCGTAGATAACCGAGAGAGCCAAAGTCACAATGGCATATTACTGCTAATACGTACCACAGACGCAATGCACTGTTAATAGTAGCTGTAGTTTTTGTATGCTAACGAATATTTTGCTTAACTTTGTTTAAATTTACAAGGGTTGTAATTTGAATGGCAAAAGCTGTAGCAGATACTAGTTTAATTTAGTAAACCACATAGTTAACCAAAAAAACACACTTTACTTTTTCAGAAAGGCAGATAAAAGAAGCTGAGCCTCATAAGCTAATGTTAGCGGAACAGCAGCTAGCATGGTGGTGACGTCAGGACTTTGTCTTTCTACAAGTGGCAAAGCAAGGTGAGATAAAGTTTCCTGAAATGGGTTACAAATCTCAATGCCGCACATTCCATTCAACATTATTATATGTTCCACTGCCGAGGAACAAGGCACATTTTCAAAACAGTGCTTCAGTGGCAAACTCAGTAACTCAACAGTTAGAAATGCTAAGGGAAAATATCTTACATAGAGATAGAAAATAAATTAAAAAAAAATCTTATATAAAAATAATCTCTTACAAAATATATTCTATCAACCAACATTAAGGGGGGGGGGGATTCATGTCTGGAAGCTCGCATTTGCTCCTGGTGGCGTTCATCTTTGCTTGAAGAGTCAATATTGCTGCTCAGTCACAAACTCTCCATTCCAGACAACTAGCAGCAAACTGTGGGGGACGGGGGACAGAGACACGTGGAAAAACAATACTATCATAGCGAACCCAGGATCAGTAGTTTAATGTTCCTCTGCTAGGCTTAAAGCACATGAGCTGCAGGCTCACAAATGTGTCAGTCAGTCGAGCTCCAGTGTGTAAGTTGTCTTGTTAAAAAAAAGAAGAAAAATTGCTTTTAAGTGCACTTGAAGGCATCTACACCAACTTAAAACCTTACCAAATTTAGTCAACAGTGAATTTTCAAAAATCATCAGTAGTTTTCTCATTTAATAAATTATTAGTCTAGAAATAAAAAATAAAAAACAGCTCGAGGTGAGTCATGCCAGCAGACCAGTGCGGCCTGCAGAGAAGTCAAGCCTGGGCAGGAAATGGCATTCACATAAAAAAATAAAAAAAGAGTTTATAAGCCCATAGGTTGAGTCCAGTGTCAAGGCAGATGTCCATTGGCATCAGTATAATCGACACACATTGAAGGAACCGGGTGTCGTGATTGTTGACAGAATGGAAGTCACTCCGCACGCGTGCATCGGCCACGTTAGTCCAAACGCACGCCCAATAAATATTTCTATTTACAGGTGTACACCTCTGTCCTCTCGCTGCACGTGTTGCATTTCACGTAGCAGCACCACAGGAACTTGCAGTTGCACTGCCAAACGCGCGAGTACTGGTGCGTGTCGTATCCCCGGCCGCAGCACATCAGGTCGCAGCTGTTGGGCTGCAGAGCCGTCTTGTTGCACAGGCGGCCCTGCGTTCCCATGCTGCCCGTCAGCGGGTCGGCCTCGCAGTAGTTGGGCGACCTCTCGATGTAGACCAGCTCCGTGTCCGTGGGCTTGCGGTAGGAGTGGGGTTTCTTGATCTTCAGGAAGACGGGGCGCTTGTTGCGGCTGGCCCGCACCGGCTCCACGTGCACGGCCTGGTTGTACCTGTCCTTGAGGACGTATCCCAGCTGGCGGAACTTGGGGAGCGTCGTCCAGCACGTCTTGGTGGTGCAGGATCCCGACACGCCGTGGCACTTGCACTCCAGACGCATGCCCTTCTCCAGGACCTACAACGTAGAGGGGAGAGTTGAGATGGCGCAATGGTTTCAGTGTCAATCTGAAAAGTGTGCCGAGGTGCAACCGCCCAAATGAAACCCAGTCACATGAATTACTTCATTTGTTTAGATCGAGCCTTGCCCGGTAAATTGCATCGAACTTAGATGTTTTCCAGCATCACAAGATCAAACTTGAGAATTATTCTTATTTCCTACAGCCGTCTTCCCATAATGAGCAAGTAAGAAAAATACGAGTTTGCAGAAATACCCAGTCTATATTAGTTGCATGAATAGTTCAACAGGTTGAGACAAACGTTTTCGAGCATTCCAAATGAATGTAGGCATTCCAGAGCTCTCAGAGCTGCTACAGTATGTCGCCCTATGGCCAGTAGCTATGTATGTGCCATTCTTTTTACGAGACAGGATGAGCCAGAAAACACTCACGGAAGAAACACACTCATGCAAAAGCATGGAACCCCATGTATGTCCTGTTATTACGAGTCATAAATGATAAACATCTTGAAAACTTCTGAAATTGAAAGGTACATTTTGGGAAGTGGTGGAAGAAGTTCTCAGATCTTTAACTTAAGTAAAAGTAGTAATACCACCGTGTAGAAATACTCTCTTACAAGTAAAAGCCCTGAATTCGAAATCTTACTGACGTATAAGTACAAGCATTAAAAAATACTAAAGTATCATAAGTAAAAGTACTAATATGCAGAATGTCCCATTTCAGATTCATAATATAAAATATTGTATCTTAATTACTGATGCATTAATGTGTCACTTTAATGTTGCAGCTGCTACAGAAGAAGCTCATTTTAATAACATTATATACTATATTCTATAATAATACATTATAATTAATTAGTCTATTTATATTTCGTATTAATAATGTGAATCTGTAAAGTAATTAGAAGCTGTCATATAAATGTAGAGTAGTAAGAAGAGAAATGTTTACTTCTGAGACGTTGTGGACTAGAAGTATAAAGTACTATAAAATGGAAATGCACAAGTAAAGTACAAGTATGTCAACATTGTTCTGGAGTACAGTACTACTAGTGACATTCCACCACTGACTTTGGGAGCAACCCTGTATTCACAGGCGTTAACAGCATTACGTTCATGTAGCACAAATATCCAAGGCAACAGTTGACTCGTCGTGGGGAGTACTTTGTCAAGTCAAGGAAAATAACCCTGATGATGTCATAGTGATGTCATCAGAGTTATATCAGCTTGTGCTAGGGGACTACTTTGTTTAATGGAAAGCCTGTGTTACAACGTGGAGGTGTGGAGTTTGACAGAAGTGACTATTTACTAGGGATGAGAAATTTATTAAAATGTAATTGAAATTGCAAAATGGCAATATATGCAATGCAATTTTCAAATTGCAGGTTTGTTTTGTGTCAAAATATAATTTTATATAAACATCATATTCAACAGACATTAAAAAAAAACATCCTTGCTTGGTAAAAAATACTCACAAAAAAATCACATCATAATAATCTTTAGGTGAAATTAAGAAAAAATGAAGTAAAATTGTATCATTACAAATCATATTGCGATTGCAATATCAGTCAAACAAATCAGAATCAAAATCACAAAAATCATTCAGGGCTATAAAGTTTCATTATGGTAAATCTGAGCTTGAACCATACTAGGGAAGTGTGTTTGTACAACAAGATTTGTCCATCTACATTTTGGTCTTTGACAGATTTTCACCCTAAAGAATCTCTGGATGTTTTTAAATTGAACAGATCGATTCAAACTGATTTTTACCAAAAGTTAACAAACCCATGTCCTTAGAAGGTTTCTGTTTTTCCTGCTGCAAACATACAATCACCACTGTAGTACTCAGTAAACATCCCAGGAAATGTTTCCAGTACACGAAAACTGGGAGAAATAAGTGAGTCAGTTAGAAAATCAATAACTGATTTGTGCTGCACATGCTATTTTAACATCAGATTGCCAGACTTTTGCATTTTTGTCTTCTTTTAATCTGGTTTCAATAACTAGAGTAAATGTGTCATTCGTTGCTTTACTGGGGACAACAGCAATGGAGAAACAGGCAGCGTCACCACAAAAGCTCTTCTTGTAAGGGGTTAGAATAAAATGAGTCGGTACGAGGCGATGAGTCCAGACAGAAGCAGGCTTCATTCACGAGTCCTTGGTGACTGGAGACATGGAGGCGTTTACAGCGAGCTGACTGGCAGCAGCGAAAGGCCTTTCTAGGGTTAGAGTGTGGAGGAGTGTTAAGCATGTTAGGCGAAGCGGCCGCGGCTGAACGACATCAGCTCACCCTTCTAGCTTTCTCACCCGGTGGCAGCCCTCGCTGGCGTTGGCGAAAGCCTCATCCTACTTTTGAATCATTCGGCTCTGATGTGGCTGCAGACTCCCTGGAGTCTCGCGGGGTAATTGTCAAAAGCCCTGGATGCATACAGCTTAGCGTGATCATGCCCCCGAGACCTGACCAGCACTTGATTCATGGCCAACCAAAGAACCCCTGTAAGCCTCCCGTCGCACCTTTTACACTATTTATTCTTCTTGTTTATTCTTCTTGAGAAATTTGAAGGTTGGCACTCACAGTGACACACACTCATATCTTACTAAACATGAAGGCCTTACTACAATAATTACAGAGGTATCAGTTTAGCAAGTGTATATAAAGAGATTCACACACTGTATCACGGTCTGACTGGTGCCAGACCTCAAACATAAAGACTAAAGTCCAGAGAGATGAAAGCTCTCCTCTTTCCTCCTGAATGGAACCACAACCCTGTCACTATGGCAACAGCATCATGTCGCTCTCAGCATATTCACTTCTCAGCTATTACATTTTTATATGCACAGTCCTCCAAATACACATTTCCATGTTTAGTCCTCTAAATACAAAGTAGTGCATATTGAGGAATTTCCACGAATAGAAACAACAGAAGATACTTTGGGCGCTCTCAGACAGAAAACACCTGAAACATCTGCAGCATTATAATGGGCGCTGCAGCTATGGATAGTTCTATTTTTATCTCATGGAAACTCCCAGCTTCAGCATCTGCAGTACGTTCTAAAACCACTCATATGCTCTCATATCTATGCAAGGAAATAGAGAGGACTAGCCCCCGCCCCTTCCGGTGGACCACCCATGGGACCTTTTTTCGGAAAAACAAAGATCTGTACAATAGTCAACGGCGAGAGACAAATAATTTGTTTAATTCCATTTGCATTGTGCCATAAATTACACATGTGATGTTTGTCAATTCAAAAGATAATTTTGCCTGTCAAGAAAGTCGCATTTTGTCTTAAAACCGTTTCAGTAAAAATGTGTGATTAGAAAGACGACATATCCGAAAGAAAGTGACGTCTCTCGGGGGAAGCTACGATGCCCGTGTGTTTTCTCCTACTGGTATCCCACCAACAACGGGTCTTACTCGTTATTTCTCTTCCCGGCTGATAAAAAGAGTTGCTGGATAAAACGTAACATTTGTGCTCGGAACATAGCCGAGTTAGCTAGCTAGCTAGCAAGACAAGGTAAGCGCCATGTTGGTGTTGAGAGAGTTCACTGAGAGGTTTCACACAAAACAAAATGGTACCACGACAAACCTATGACAATTTGCGACTTTCTTGAATTGCTAAATTATCTTTTAAATTGACCAACATCATACATGTAATTCATGGCAGAATTCACACAGGATCAAAAATATGCTAAGCTAAGCTAACAGGCTGTAGCTTCATCTACACCATACAGATTTACAGACCTTCGTAACACTTTGGGGTTCCGAGGCTGAGGGCAGTATCCTGGCTATTCTTAGAAGTTTTTCTCAGTCTTCCACTGATCTATCGTGTGCCTGCTGGGACTTTTTTTCCCAATATATTGCTTTCTTATGGGGCCATTTGGTGCACAGTCCCGCAGTTTCTATTGATCTGTCATTTGGCTCCCTACGTCTGTCCACTGGTAAACAGCATCAGTCTGGCTAATGCACTAGAAGATGGTCCTGGGTTCACCTCACTGTGCATCTTGCCGGGCGCTGTTACCTCTTGACTCTACATAACTTGTGTTCTCTAAATACCAGTCGGATCCGACCACACTTTGTCCTCTGTGGCCTCCGATTTAGCTTTTTTTGGAACCATGCACGAACTCTCACTTGCGCTGGTGATGTACTTTCTCACTGTATCATTAAAACAAGTGCGCTGCCAAACTAACCGAAAACCTACCCATCAGCTGATCAACAAGCGATGTGTAAACCTTCTCTATTAACAAATGTCTCAAAAGAAAATGATAAATGCCCCAAAGTTTTGTTTTTAGCCTAGCCGGAAACCACTCTTGCTACTGAAGCAGCTGCTGATCACTTGAGACCCCTACTGGCCAATTAGGAGGAGTGAATGGTCAGCAGCCAATGACGGTATAACATAAATTAGGTTCTTCAAAACAATTAGAATCACCAAAACCACGAGAGGTCCTTGAGAATAAAGTCATCAATGAGCAGAGAAAACATTAAGCTGATGGGTCGGTTAGTAGGCCGCGGACAGACACGCACGACCCAACACATGTTCTCCCCACAGGCCAAGCGGAGATAATGACACAGTTTACCTTACTTAATTTACTGTACATTTGTGCACGTATATCTAATAAGTTTGTCCTGTGTAATTACTCACTGACCAGTTACACACTACGCTGTTGGCTGATTGGTTGGTTGACCTCCTGGGACAACAGTTCCTCACACAGCAGTTAGTATGATATCTCACAAAAAGTTACCTCTCATTTTTGTCTGTTTTCCTACGAAAGCCAGCCACCTGTGTGACATTGATTGAAGATTGTGATATAAAGACATTTTTGTCCGGTGAGAGATTCATAATGCAGTTTGATGAATTAGATGTGATACTCGGTACCTCGATACCCTGAGTTGAGATATCAGAGGAGAAAAAGTTGGATCGGTGCATCGCTAGCATCAACCCTGAGACAGACTGCCCCCATGTCCCTCCAAGTACTCAATGGTGTACCCTATTATAGAATATTCTAAATATAGCATGAACTTATACTGATATTGATTTTTTTAGGTGTCTAAAATACGTCCGCAGCGGTACATCGCTTTGCTCCTGTGCTGCTACTCCCGTCTGTTTCCCCAAACTCCATCTACTGGAGGTGATACACTGACTATGGAGAAGCACCTCACAAAACCCCACTTCAAAAGCCCCGGACTATCCCTTCAACGTTCCTGAAGGCATCGACTGTAAATGTTCTGTTATCTGATCTGTTAAAATGAATGAAAAAGGTCAGACTCCAGAGTAACACGAGCCGTACCTTGCGTCCCACTTCGTTGTTGTGTAGGTTCATGAGGGTCCTGGCGTTCTGCTTGATCTCCCGCGCGTCCACAAACACCTTGGAGAACCCCAGGCCGTAGTGGACGTCCGCAGAGCAGCCGCCCCACTTCCAGCCCTCCTCCTGGTTGTAGAAGCCCTGCTTCTCCTTGTCGCAGCCGCAGCCGCTCAGGCTCCCCTGGGTGCAGGCGGCCGTGACGGCGTGGGCGACCCCGGCTGCGATGATGGCGTAGGTGAACGCGGCCTCCTTGCTGCCTGCCATTGGGAGAGAAAGAAGAAGAAAAATGCATATTTTAATCACAATCGCCGACCAGGGGATTCACTATTTCAGGCACTGTCAAGACTCCTCGCATACCTGGCATAGCTGCTGCCTCAGACCAAATCATAAAATACACGCGCCAAGTCCAATTGCTCAATCAAGCTCGGTGAACGCAGACACAGGAGGAAGCTCTGAATCGTGCAGAAAATATGATGCAGTTTGGAATGGAAGAGACATTTGTCTTTGTGGTGAGTTATGATCAAATTCTTCTTACTGGTCTCTATACTTTAATAAATTCACCAATTACCAGTCAATGTGCAGAGTATATTTGACTGGTAAAGATTATTATTATTTTAATTTTTTTATCATTCATTTAAAAATGTTTAGACATCGTTCATGGCCTTCTTCCGAACCCCCGTCGCCCGTGGGATCCACCCAGCGAGATGCATCTGAGAGGCATGCGGAGCCTCCCTACATGGATGGATTTCCACTCTATAAATCTGAGTGCTTCAGGTCAACTGCTTTTTTTAAATTATTATTAAAAAATGGAGATAATACCTGTTGGAGCACATGTAAAAAAGCATCCAAAAATGACCATAAGTTGAGAGAAAACTGCTCTGAAAATGTCCTCCTCTTTAACAATTAAACAGAGGCCTCAGTGCGTCACCCTGAGGTGTCAAACTAACCCGTCACAGCCAGCGGAGGAGCAGCCGGTGAACCGGTGAGTTACTTCAAGTAGCTGACTTTGTGGGTGGGGGAGAAGAAATACTTGATCCTAATGCCAGAACACTGTACATTGCTGCATCGCTGCCAACCGCAAGCCCAAATTGATGTGCTCTTGTCAGTTATCAGCGTTCCAGCCTGCTGAAACACAACAATGGCCTCAGACAGGCTGTGTGCAGGGCGGCGGGACCCCAGCTGGAACCTCGTCTGAATTTGGGTAGAAATTGGTTCCAGCAACGCGGAAATGATTTTTCAAATCTGAGGATAATGCATTTAAAAAGTAAAAAATAAATAAGTGTAGTGGTCTAAAATCATTCCACCTAAAACATCCCCTGCCAAAGCTGCACAGGACCTGGAGGTACATTTTGTAAACCTAGAAGAGAGTACTTGTCTGAACTTGAAGCTTGAAGAGGACGGGGGGTGGGGGGGGTGGATTTATGAACATACATGACGGAGGTTTGGCTGAGAGCAGATAAAGAGCATGTAGTCCTCTGCGTGTTACCAGCTAGAGGAGAGCATGGACGTGCATACGGTTACAGTACGTAGTCATGGTAACGATCAGACATCCCAACCATCACTGTCGGAGGTCATTGAGGAGGCTTTATCCCCGCGTACACTGAGCCACAGCGTGCGGCCAGTCACACGGCAAACTAGCAATACATCTTGAGTCTTGAGTCCACCAGACTGCTGCTGCTTATGGTTCATTATATTTCATTATCATATAACAGACAAATGTAACAGCTGAACACCAGCGCGTTAAAAGTGATTCTCCCCACTTATTTCCGCAGTCCTCCTCTTTGGAGAGAACATCGCCTCGAGCCTTGTTCCACACACGGGATGAAAAATCTGTGGCTTGGCTTTTTTGTGTGTTTTTTCCCACCGGGAGCAGATGCACCAAGTCTGAGCGTCAGACTCACAGACATTTGTCAAAGTGTCAGAGGTCAAAGTGGGAGGAATGCCCTCATGGGACTGTTTTTCTTTTTTGGGGGGGTTTCTGACAAATTATAGCAATTTTCTAAACTTTTTTTTATGACTTCCTAAACAGTAAAGATAACATACGACTCGGTACATCAAGGGAAACATGCTGCGGTGTAATATTATGCAGCAATTAAAAAAAATGTCTAAGTAATAACTACTTTATTGGTTGAAAACCATCTTGGGAGCACTGTAACCGTGACGATGAAGGCCTGCTGACATGTTTCAACAACATGGAGCTCAGTGATGAAGTGGAGCTCTCGGCTTAATAAGCAGTTAGGAGCTTTCTCTCCTTCAAAAACAGCAGCAATAGTAATGTAGTAGTAATATTTATATGTATACTCAGCCACACCGTAATTGTATGGACTTCTATGGGAAGATCAGTCCTGCATAGAGCAGTGCGTGTCTTGTGAGCACACAGCATAGTTACGTTAAACCACCACAGAAATCAATCTGATGGAGAGAAAAACCTTTGCTGAACAAAACAACCGAATACATTCGATTAAAATATTCAGAGGCCTAGTTGTTTTTGTTGTTTTTGTTGTTTTTGTTGTTTTTGTTGTTCTTGTTGTTCTTGTTGTTGTTCTTGTTGTTGTTCTTGTTGTTGTTCTTGGTGCACAGCTCGCTGAGATGAAAGGAAAAGTGCAACATACCCACTTTGAGCTCTTTCCCGAACACGGTCCTCTCGGCCAGGGCCGAGCAGTTCCAGCGGCCGTGCCGGAACTGGAACTGGCACTCGTTGATCCCCATCTGGACCCCCTCTCCGATCACGATGATGGCGTCGGGGCGGCTCTGGCAGATGGTCCTCTGACGGGGGGCCAAGCCGGGGATTTTATTACAGATGATGCTGGCTCCCAGCGCGACCACCGATGACAGACCCCTGCGGCGGAGCGAGAGGTTACACTGTTTCTTTCTGCAGGTGTTTTCATATCATATTATAATATCGTATCACACGTGCATAGAACGACACTGCATTATGCATGTACTAATATATTAATGAATTGCAAGAGACGCGGAGCCTGTACTTCTCACTCTTTTGGGGCAACTTTTTATGTTCCTAAAATATTCTGCAATTTGTTTTGTTCTTCCCTGCATTGGAACTGCGTGAAACCCGCAGACCCCCCCCCCCTAAATAACTCACCCGATCTTCAGATACAACACTCCGAGGCACAGGAAAAAGTGGAAGATCCAGCGCCGCGTCTTCCTGCTCATGGTGCCCGCTCGGCCCCAGAGCCGCCGGGGGATCGACGCTCCGCTCGGTGCAACCAACCGGCCTCTACTCCTCCGCCGAGTCGCGCGGGGTGTCCAGGTGCTCCGAGCTGCCGCGCGCGTGAACGATAGAGCTCCTCGGGACAAACCAAAGTCCGTGGCGACCGACTCGTCCTGAGTTCATCGGGCGGGAGGTGTCCGGCGGTGCGAGCCCGCGGTGGCGCATCGGGGCTGTTTGTCTTCCAGGTGCGCAGCTCCGCTCCTCCGCGATCCGGCTTGAGAGAGAGCGCGCGCGCGCGTGTGTGTGTGTGTGTGTGTGTGCGTCTCTCTCTCTCTCTCTACCTTTCCTATCAGGGCGTGTTCTGCGGAGGATCTGCCTCCGAGCAGCCTGCAGGTACACGCTCAGCGCACCGGTCCCTCCGCGGGAGGCCCGGGTCCAGCTGAGGGCCAGCAGCCGGTCAGATGTCGCACTTGTTGCGGGTCATGAGCTCTGCTCCGGGCCGCAGCATCCTCCGCGCTCACTTCACGTCTGACAAGACAACCAGCTTTACAGCACCTTTTTTTTTATCCCCCCCCCCCCCTCCCAACAATGAACGCCCCTCCCACCGACTGTTTGTTGTCTTGGCACGTTCTGGGACCCCGCATCTCCCATCAGATCACATGGCACGTGATGCGATCCTGCGCTCCAGATCGAGACCGCTCCGGCGGTGGACCGGGTGTGGGGTGTGGTGGGGTGGGGCGGGGGGGGCATTTCTGTTTGATGGACTCAAGTGCAATTTTGAGGCGGGGCGGACCGGGACCGGGACCGGGGTCGCTCTGTGCTCTTTTCATTCCCGACCTTATTATACTGGAATAACACACGTTAGACGTGAGACGTGAGAGACTCCTCGGTCGTGTAAATACAAGCCGAGTGAAGTCAGTGTCAAGTGTCTTAAAGCTGCATTCTCTCTCCTGACCACCAGGGGGCGACTCCTCTGGTTGTATAGAAGTCTATAGGAAATGACTCTACTTCTCTCTTGATTTATTCCCTCAGTAAACATTGTAAACATGAGTTTATGTCTCAATCTCTAGTTTCATTAAGTAAATGATGGTCCCATTACAGTAAAGATAGACCATAAAGACAGGTATGCTTGTGGGCGGGCTGCTTTGCGTACAGCGTCTCTACATCATGGTGACTTCCATGGGGCAGCGGCCCCCTCATCATGCCTTTGACCCAACCAGCTCCATCACAGGGTCGCTCACAACCGACCCACCTTTGTGATGTAGTTATTACTTATATCTATTGACCAGGAGTAATATTTCCTAACATCCTAACAGTTTGATAATACATTACTCCAGAGACCCCCGCCCCCCCCCCCATACTATAAAACTTAAATGTCACACTATCACAAAGAGCTAAGCTGCCAATCATTTTAATTGTTGGTTGTTTGCACTGTAACATGTCAGAAAATGGTTAAAAAATGTCAATTGTCTCTTTTCCAAAAGTCCAAGATGACGTCCTCAACCAGAAAATATTCACTCGTTAGAAGCTGGAAATCAGAGAATTTGGACTTTTAGTTGGCGGTGCATCCAATAGTTGACAATGGATAAATGGTCTCAGCTCTTTAAGGTAGTCGGCCAAGATAAAGACCAACATCTCCTCCAGCCGTGTGCCAACCAACCCCGTCTCCTACTTTACTTTCATATTTCCAATGCTTCCACTCATCATATTTCAAAAGGACATATTGTACAATTTACTCCACTGCATACCCGACTACTATAAAATAGTTACTGTGTACTTTACAGAATAACATATTTCATACCAAACACATCTTATCAAATATGATGCACTGGTTTAGATAAAAAAACACTAAAGTAGTTCAACCAGCTGGTGCTCCAACATGCTCCTTACATCGTAACGCATCAATAAGAATAATCTAATCAAACAATCTCATCAAAAACAAAAGGATCCACTCTGCATGAGCACTTTTCATTTTGATACTGTCAGTACATTTTTATTGATAATACTTCTGAGCTTTTACTTAAGTAAAAAAGGAATGCAGTACTTGTGCGCACGCGCGCGCGCGCGCACACACACACACACACACACACACTTTTATTGGCAAAATGTACAAACTTTTAGCTGTTTTCAATGAACTCAAACAAGAAGAAATTAAACAGCTCAACACAACTAATGTTACAAGTGGTTTCTCCTAATTCAACACAGAATACCACTTTAAAAGACTCCTGCAGTCTCAAAAGGATTCAACCCCTTCATAACAAGCCTCTTTAATACTTAGTAGCTATGACTTGATGTAAACGTGATGCACAGCCAGACACCAGGTTCTCATAGCGTTCCTGAGGAACCTCACGTTCCTCGGGGGCAGTGGCCTCCAGCTCTCTAAAGGTCTTGGGTTTGCGCGCTGCAACCGCCTTCTCCACATCCCACCAGACATCTTCCACGGGGTTCAAGTCAGGCGATGGCCACTCTAGAATCTTCCAGGACTTTTTCTGACACCAAGCCTTGGTGGACTTTGAGGCGTGCTTGGGACCATTGTCTTGTTGGAAGGTCCAATCACACCCGAGCTTCAGCTTCCTCACAGACGGCGTGACGTGTTCTCTCAGGATTTCCTGATCCTTGATTGAATCCATCTCGCCCTCCAGATGCTGCAGGCTTCCAGGAGCAGCCGCGCCGCGCCACGCTTCACCGTAGGGTGTTCTCCTCAGAGTACGTTCTCCTCAGAGTACGTTCTCCTCAGAGTACGTTCTCCTCAGCGTACGCCAGACGTACCGCTGTGCCAGAGGCCCCAAAAGTTCCAGTTTGGTTTCATCGCTCCACAGAACAGAATCCTCAAAAACATCTTTGGTTTATTAATATGGGTTCGTGTGCTCGTGGTGTAGGTCTTGGAGTTGGGGCATGGAGACCTCCAGCGTTCAGTCTCACTGTGAGGCTGAAACCTCAGGGCCCGCTGATGGCCTCCTCTCTCTGCACGTCTATCTACTGTAGCCAGTGCTCCTTTAACTTTGAACGTGCAAACTATGCTTCCAACGCTAGGAACGATCATTGCCTTGTTTTGTGCAAGACAATGATCTCTTCTCTTAACTTACTCATATTTCTAATATTTCTAATATGCAACCAAACGTCCCTGCCAGTCCAAGTATTTGATGTGTTCCATCTCAAGCACACCTGATGCATCTAACGAGGCCTTGGTGTCACCAGGGGTGCTTGAGACAACACCTGGTTTGCAAACGAGTGCTCTTATGAATTCTATTAATTAATTAAGGGGGTTGAATCATTTTGAGACTGCAGTAGTTTTTAAAAGTGGTATTTTGTGTTGAATTCGGAGAAACCACTTACAGCTATTTAAATTGTCCTTGTTTGAGTTGTTTATTGAAAACAGCTGAAAGTATGTAATTTTTGCCAATAAACATAATTTGTAATGGGGGTTGACTAATTTTTAGTGCAACTGTATAAATATATTTTCCATATTGTAGTATTGATACTTTTACTGAAGTAATGATCTTATACCACTAACAGAGCCACATCTTAATCATCCTCCGTGTATAAACAAGGCGAGTTCAGGTCGTCTGCTGAACATAACCAATTAATTCAAATGGAAAATAACAACTTCCTCCATGAAACGCATCAGAGAGCAGAACTCTAGAATCTCATCATTGAAGACCATTATCTCTTTAATGGTTCCGACTTGAGTTAAAAGGACTATAGCACCATCTATTGACACAACTGTGTAACTACTCCCACCGTGCTGTAAAGTGGAAAGACCTGATTTGGGGGGGGGGGGGGCACAGTACAACTACTCTTATAGGCTGGATTGATACAATAATTATAATAATAATAATAATAATAGACCCGGTTTTCTGCACATCAGTTTGAGATCATTTGATGAAACAAAGCTTTATGCAGGAGAATGTGCTGTAAGCAATACAAACTAAAATAATAAAAGGTGTTAAAACTCAATCTGGACACAGCACACATAAGAATGCGATACAGTTGGTACTGTGCCCTGGTCTGGTCCAGTCAAAGCTAAACACAGTTTGGGGTCCCGAGGCATTTCCCTCCTCTGCCCAGTTGGGACTCCAGAATTGTAAAACCAACTGGGTCGGGGTTCACCCAGTGGTGGTCTCAGGCTGTCTGAGGGGCGGGGCCACCACTGTGGATGTGCACCACATCAAATAAATTAAGTTACTCCATCTTTACCTTTTTATAAATAAAGTAAATTTAAGTGAAAATCCAATGATCAATCATTAGTGGACCTGTGTCTCATGTGAATCATTCCAGCTGGAATAAAAGACGTGTAAGTTTCAGCACAAAGTTTCTTAAAAGTTAATGCCATATATGTGGTGGTGAAAAGGGTAAATATAGAAACTTTTTTCTGATAATGCAAAAAATTTGTAAGCAATAATAATGATGGTGGTTTTATCGCCCAGCACGCTTCCTCCAGTAGTTTTGATGCATACCTAAGTAGCTTCTTGCGTTGCCATCA
>JACSYO010001718.1:0-87500 GCA_016806645.1 Ophiodon elongatus
CAACTCCAACATCAGCTGCCCAAAGGTCTTCATTGGGTTTTAAGTAGCCAGAGGTTCAGCAGTAGGATGACGCAAAACCAAATGATTAAAAATACTGCGCTCATAGAGGGCTGATGCAACACTGTCGAATCAAACCCAGGCTGGGTGAGTCAAAGCAGGAAGAGAGACTCACCAGTGGCAGGATGTATGTAGATTTCAAAGCACAAGTTCACAGATGAGACACAAACTCATACATCATCATTCGGTGAGAAACGTTTTTGACCCAGCGAAGCCAAACATTCAACAGCTCACTGTCTGCTCTTGTCTGGTTCATAAGTGTTTCTTCTCTTTTATGCAGAGAGCTATTTCCAGATAGTGAACATGATGCGCAGGTCATTGTATGGCTAATCTATGTAAACGACTGCTTTCAGCACTTCTTTTCTACTGAGCTTCCCTCAGTCTTTTCTTCCTTTGACAGGAATTCAAACCAACACATTATAGATATGCAAAGTTATAGATTAAATATAGTGTGGGCATCATATTCACACGGACGTCTTAATAATATAAGAGAGATTTTCATAGACAGTTGTTAGGTTTTTACTCATCAGATTAGTCATTGCTCAGCACATTAAGTTCACATGAATGACTTATCACATCATGGGCAACAATAATGTTTAACTGATTAAAGCCAACACAGCATATAAACTCCAGATTCCTCCCACAGACCAAAACTATGCAGTTTAGGGTAATTAGTGATTATTGTCAGGCATAGTTGAGTGGCAACCTGTCCAGGACATAGCCTCTGGCCTACAGCCCCCTCTGAGGATGAACGGATAGTATTACATGACTGTGTTTTTTTCCAGGAAAGAACACATCAGAAGCAGCTATCCACCTCTGAAAATGAAATATTTTGTACCTTTTCGAAGTTGTTTGCCTTCTCCTGACTGATGACTCTTTTCTTGTAGTATTTTAAGATTGAAGCGTCTCCTCCTCCAGCCAGGAGCAGAGCTTCTCCTCGCTACTCCGGCGGTCCCCAGGTCTCCAATAGACACCACGCTGCTGGAGACCCAAGCCGCATTGATGGACTGGAAGGAAGAAAGGAAGGCACGGGAGAACCAGAGCCAGGACTGAGCGGGGCAGACTGTCAGGCCTGTCAGACCTTGCTGCAGTAAAATTTTAGCTTTTTTAAAGGGACTCTGGCTCTCAGAAACACTGCTGCTTTTGTTCACAAAATCAACACAAGATTGAAGTTCCTTGAAATAGCTTTGAATTGTATTTAAATGTACTTTTATATGTATATGTTATAATGTTAATAGCTAATTCAGTAATGTAATAGTGATGGAACACTTTACCACTACATGTCAACACACACCACACACACTGATAGAGGCTACCATGCAAGGTGCCCCCTTCTCATCAGCACCCGAAACTAATTCACATTCATGAATATATAAATAAACTTGCCTTGCCTCAGTGAATCTACTTGTACTTAAGTAAAGAGTCGCATGCAGGGCTTTGACTTGCATATTTATAATGTGCAATAAGTATATACTCCCACCACTGACATGAATGCCTGAAGAGTAGGAAGAAAAAAAACGTGCAAAAATGTTTTTGAGAATATTCAGTGTATCAATATTCAAAACGCACATTTAGTACTTAAATAGGGGCAATTGTGAGTTTTTTTATTCAGTACGTCCCAAACTTTGAGCTTAATTTGCTTCCCGTGTGTTCCACTGGCCAACGCTAGGAGCTGTCCCTGGTGCTGAATGCGCGGCGGCGCTGCCCTGAAGAGGAGGCTCCCAGCACAGCGCGCAGAGCGGGGCAGCAGCATCAGCAGCATCAGCAGCATCAGCAGCAGCAGCAGCAGCAGCAGCAGCAGCAGCAGCAGCAGCAGCAGCAGCAGCTCCTCTCCGGTCTACAGGCTTCAGTCAGTGGACTCAGTACAGCCTCTGGTCTGTAGTCGTGGTGGCGGACCCAAACTAAAAGCCGCCAAGGAGTAAATTCAGGCGGCTGAGATTCAGGAGCGCTTCGTGTGTGTAGTCGGTGTTCCGCGGAGCTCTCAGTGTTTCAGTCCGTCAGAGGAAAGTGTTGGACTCAAGGACGGTCACTACTACAAAGCTTGAGAAGCGCAAAACGTTGGCAGAACGTGATGAATGCGATCAGAGATTATTTCCCCCTCCTGCTTGTTTGTGTGGCGGCGGGGACGGACATGGTCGCGAAAGGTAAGAATTGTAAAAAATATTTACTCCCGTTATTTTGTTGAGAAGAGATGTCCAGCCTTCCGCCTTGTTACTCCTGTGTGACATGTTTTTTTTCTTTCTTTTTGTTGTTGTGGATTTTTGTCTGATTTTCCGCCCGGGAAGCTTTCGGTTTTCCCCGCTTTCTTTTGTCAGTCCCTCCATGCGCTCGCACGGCTCACTGCTCCTCCTCGAGAACACACTCCTTAATGGAACGAGCACATGAGCCCTAA
Source organism: Ophiodon elongatus (assembly GCA_016806645.1). Classification (NCBI taxonomy): domain Eukaryota; kingdom Metazoa; phylum Chordata; class Actinopteri; order Perciformes; family Hexagrammidae; genus Ophiodon; species Ophiodon elongatus. Next base: position 2,450 of record JACSYO010001718.1, read on the forward strand.
CAGAGAGCTGCTATTTCATGACATTCCAGTCACATCATATGCACAAAGCGTGCATAATGCACCTATATCCTCAGTCAAAACAGATCTTATATACTGGACATCACTGTCTAACTATTGTTAAGCATTCTTACATGATTATTCCATTGTTTCGTTTTTTTAGCTCAACTTTTCAATTCTCAAGAAGAAAAAGGGAAACTCAAGCAGGCTGATAAAAATGTAATTTTGCAGCCTTGAAAAAATAAAATAAAAAAAAAGTCCTCCAAATGAATGCATCCTATCTCCTTGTGCTCTTGTCACAATGGCTGATAGTGTTTTTTGCAGCCCTCCCTGCATTATTCATATCCCCTGACAAAATAGTGAAGAAGGCTACGAAACATGGGTGATGTGAGAGAGTTGTCTCCCTGGATAGTTGCAGCAATTTGAACGATCGTTCTATATTTTCTATACTTCCTTGCACTTTAAATTAATTCCCGGAGATTATTATTGATTTATTTCTCACACTGCGTAGTCTGTGCATCCCAAATTATTATCGCAAATGCATACAAGCTCCTCTTTCTGTTGGCTAGATGACAAGAGACTCGTGAAGGAAAGAAGAGATTTGAAGACAAACTCTTGCTCTGTCAGGCATCTTTTAATTGGATGTGTTGGTGTTGGACACAGCTGACACCAGCTGACTCCACAACCTTGTACTGCAGGCTGTGATGGATGCTCACGCCTGTGTTTGTGTTTGCATAATCACCCGAAAAATGTGTTGACTAGTTTTGTATGTTCAGAGCTCCAGTCTGGCTGCTGACACGATAGTGAGTGTGTGCATAAAGCTGGTGATTAGTCTTTGAGCCACTCGCTGCATTCAGCTCCAATACTCATAAAGGCTTTATGATTTTAAAGTTAGGAGGTGAGTTTCATAATAAAATGTCGTTTAGAAGTGTAATCCTATAGTGAGAAGGTGAAGCGTTCCTCAGCCACACAGCGAGTTCAATGATGAGGCGAGGTCATGCCTTCACACACGCACACGCACACTCACACACACATGCACACACACACACACACACACACACACACACACACACACACACACACACACACACACTGTCCTAATTCAATACTAAATACTGATTCAAAGCAGATTGGGGGTCGTAGTGTGTTCCCAAAGCGAATCAATGTTATTGCCAAGTAGGTTTGCACATAAAGGGGATTTCTCTTGGTCTTATGGTGCATAACAATAAATACAATGCAAAAGTCGAGAGGCATAATGTAAAATCAAAGAAACATAAGATATATGTCTTTTTAAAGGGAGAGAGCTGTATAGTTTGTGCAGGAATGTACAAATTAACCGGAGGATGTGCACACGTTAACAGTATGAGCACATGAATATGTGCATGTGTGAAGACAGTAAAGATGCACATTAATGTAACGCGTATCAGATATGGACAGTGACTGTAAAATCCCTGGTAGACAGACCAACGAGATTAAAAGAAAAACATTCAACAACTTCTTTGTTCATCTACTATTAGACTTTTTAACGATTGTTAACACACTAAAATAACACCTATTATTATAGTAGCACAATTATTGAGACTGAGACTCAGAGAGAAAAACCTCAGCTCAAGTCTCTAAAAAAAACCTCTAAACACATTTTCTGCTTTGCATCCAATTTGCACTACATGGCACTTTTTGCAAAACACTGCACACAGTTCTCTGTATAAGACACAGGAATGTGACACAGTCACTTCAAAACACACGCTGGATCGTCGACTCATCAACTACGATGTAAGCACTATAAAAAACACAGGTTATATATATATATATATATATATATATATATATATATACACACACACACATTTATATATAAGACAATTTAAAACTTTCATTTGATCATTTATCTTTTTAATCACTTCATTGTGCACTTGCAGCAGTAAAATTACACTGAAAATACAATATGTAATCTAATCTAATATAATACAAATATGCAATGCACACGGCTTGATCGAAAAGGACCCCGGAGTAGAATAAATGGTGGTGCTCTCTAGTTAGACACCCACTACAAAAGGATCTATAAGCTTTATTTGTCATTATAGTTCTAAGCTATAAATAAGAACAAGTTTAGATTTGACCAGTTGTGAAACACCTCTCTGGTCAGTGAGCTATTAATAGTCATTAATAATGTGTGCTAAGCAAACAGCAAAAGGCAGTAATCACCTGTGAATGTATGTGTTTGCTACAAAGTCATCAATAATGGTTGTTATAATAGAGGACCCAGACTGCAGGGTAAACGTACAAGCCCCTTCTTCAGAGGGTCAGAGGTCAGATCGGAGCAGTCTCCCTGGTGAACTATATTATAATTAAAGTCCTGCTGTGGAGGAATAAAACACCAACCACAACCTGACAGCCCTGAACTTGTTCTTATTAAAGGATAGATGACCATGAACGTCAAAACACTTTAATTGTTTAATTGAGGCTTCCTGACTTTGATAAATCATAAATATATTTTCAGTTACTTACTTATATATTTCTTACTATAATCCACAAGCTTTGTGTTACTGTGCATCCTCCGCAGATCACTGTATTTTATTAATAACTCAGCTAAAAAGCATTAATACATGATTTATTAACCATTATTGGACAATTAGTGACTACATCTAAACCATTTCAACTCTGTAAAAGGTTATGCTTATTGGAAAGTTGCTCCAACATTTTTTATATTTCTGTAAACTAAATAACAAACGATTATCTGTCAAAACTGTGCGCGCATTGATATTACTTATAACCAGGCCCAGCACTGAACATCGTGAGACAGCATGAGCTTTCAACACTAATGCTATAAAGTCAAATAGCATTATTTTTCACAATGTATGATTAGTGAAATATTCATAACCCTGATTTGACCCAGTGTTTTTTTTATTGCTTCACTGTTTCATCTAACGTTAGTTAAAATAAATATCTATTTTTGTACTCTGCAGTTCAGTTAAGTACTTTCTTTTTGCTCCTGAGTATCACTATGTGCAAGAATGCTGTGTGCACACTTGGTCCCCCTTGTGTCTCGACATGTTTGCACATAACTCAGCCTGACCACGTTTGGTTTCATAGAAAATGTTGGGAGATGTAAAAATAGATGTTGTGGCTTTGAACAATGCTCGGCTGCATAACTTGGCTGTGTACCAATCTACCTACTAGTGGGTGTGACATGATTGGAGAGGTAAAGTCTTGCGTGTCAGATATTTGTTTCACATTTTATTTCCACATCAGACAGACCCTCTGCTTTAGTAATGTGCACGCAGCAGATTGTAAAGCATCTGCTCCATCCCCTGACCAGGTTGTGTGCATGTGTAGTAAGTCGTCTCACTCTTCAATGTCCATCCATCATCAGCACTGTTGAAATTAATCAACTTTATGAGATGCTATTCTTGCTCTAATAGACAAGTATCACCCAAGGCAAGTGATACTTCACATTACCAATGGACGTCCTTCCTCCTGCCCCCTGATTAGCCTGTAATCAGCGGTGCCAGGACCCTGCAGCTTCTTCATCTGGCTGCTGCTTCTTGCTATGATCCTGATTCAAAGCTCCACACTGTCACTGATGCACAAGTGTATGTTCTTTCAGAGCTTCACTCGCACAAAATACCTACAGTAGTAGATGGAGTATCTTTGGGGAAGCAGAATGGCAGAGGTTAGAGAGACTGTCCTTTTTTGGATCACTGCTGGCTTCAGGGGTGATGGTCTGTAGCTGACCTTGACCTCTGACCTCTTTTGAAGGCTGACAGTTTCCCCGCAGGTTTAGTGCATGTTTTATCCCAATTATTACAAATTCACCATCTTTCAAAGCATGTCATACAGTGTTTCTCATTTTAAATTGTTTTCTCTGCTCTCCAGGCAGCCAATTGTTTCCATTCATTTCTATAATTCTTTCCATCTAATATTTCTATCTAACAAGTTACAGTATCTGCTGCCAGGTTAGCGGTTTGTCAAGTCAGCCGCTTTAAATGTTATCAGCTGATTGGATGGCCATTATCAGCAGTTATCAGCCTCATAGATATGGGTTAGAAGGGCATGCTCCACCTGTGACGTGGTATAAACAGTGCCACAGTCCATTTAAGGAGGAGGTCAGGGTGGATAGATGGGTCAAACAAACAGAGGACTTTCAGCCAGGAGACCGTCATTCATGTCCTGTGTGAAGCCAAAAGTCAAGCCGTCGAGTTACTTTAACTTACTTTTATATACAAGCGTACTTATTTGAACCCAAACCAAAATATGTTCCTGAACCAAGTAGCTTTGTTGTCTAAATCTAAAGTTGGTTTGTTTCAATTCACAGTGCCCACCTTCACAACGTGATATAGTTGCAGTCTGAAATATTAAACCACTGATGACAGCCATTCAATCGACTGATAGCATTCGAAATGGGTCAAGTAGTTTTGGGTATTTTGATGAAACAAGTGCACCATGTAAGCACGGCATTAACTAAACTAGTGACTATTCATTCTTAAAGCCTAAAAAAAACCTCAGTAATGATACAAGACTTGCATCAAGGTTCTTAATAATTCAGTTGTTTAAATGGTTTAGTAGTACATATTTGGATTTTTTTTTTATTAATTAAGTTACATTCATCTGGAATCCTGGAGTAATTGTTAATCATGTCCAGTTGGTACTCCAGCCTTGTGGCTAAAACATGTAAAATAATTGGTATGTTCCTTTAACATTTGCAATTTGGAATTTAATTGACAACTTGTGGTTAACACATATTGATATTACTGAAGAACAGCACTAATACTCACACTACCAATTGACATGTAACTCTATAGCACTTGTAAGCATTGCTATTGCAGTGATGCTTACAGCATCAATGGGCAGACAGAGTCAGCAGTGAGGGGACGATTCAGGATTTGGTCAGTATGAGCTCAGATCCATGAGTGAGCCGCCCTGCTTCTCCTTACACTGTATCCTCACTGCTACTCTCACTGCTGATTGCTGCTCTGTTACTCATCAGTTCAGCTCTCTCTCTGCTGAGTTACAGCAGGCTGTGCTGTCTGAGAGCAGGCATGGAGCAACACTGCGAGTTATGGTGGAACTGAAATAGGAGCTGTTTTGATGACGTCCCTGAGGTTTAGGGGTCAGGTACTCTGTCCTTTTTCCTTCAGATTACTGCCCAGATAAATACGTTGGCCCTGGCTGACCCAGAGCAAGTGATGCCCCCGGAGTCCCACCCTCGGGGCCTGCTTGCATTGCCACGGCCTGTCATCATTGTCAGCGCTCTGCTGGGAGAGCTGCCTCAAACTAATGGCTGCTGCAAGGCTGACTGGGCTAAAGGGGCTATATTTTAGTCCAACAACAGCAACAATTCCAAACACACATACACACATCACAGCCTTCAGATTCTAGAGGAAGGGGCTGCTCAGTGCTGCTGGCCGTAGGAAGGATTGTAATCTTAAACTAGAGACCATCTTGCAACGGGCTCACCTCAGCTGTGATGCCATTTTGGGCAGGGGGCGTAAAGTGTGTGTGTGTGTGTGTGTGTGTGTGTGTGTGTGTGTGTGTGTGTTGCGGGGGGGGAGGAGGAGAGGGGTGGAAAGAGTCGCTGTCAGGGTTTGTGAGAACCCCAAGCGCACACACATTGATTTGTCATTGTTAAAGCACAGCTTCTAATTACCAGTCGCGATGCTGGTATTGTTATCAACTTGTGAGTCATCACGGCTAAATGTTTTCCTGAACACCAACTGTAGCAGGAGCTACCACAGGGGAGGTTTGAGCACTTTGCCAAGTGTTTATCTTGTCTGTCTGTCTGTCTGTCTGTCTGTCTGTCTGTCTGTCTGTGATTTTGTCACCGTGATAGCATCACAAATCATGCAAGAGACAGTCACATAACTTAGTAGTTTAGATCAAATGAAGGTTGAGTTCAAAGATAGAAGTGGTCCGAGGACGGGGAGCGGTTCCTCCGGTTTTGATAAGTCAATGCTGATAAGTCCATCTTTAACCTGCATTCTCTCTACTGTCCAGCAGGGGCGACTCCTCCTTTAGAGTCAAACAGACCATAAAGCAGAGTATGCTTTAGGGCGGGGCTACAAGGTGATTGACAGGTTGCTGCCGCTACCAGAGATGTATACAGCTCTACGTCACTCCATCGCAGTCCAAATATGGTCACTTTCCTTCATTGGTTGTAAGAATCCAAGAAAGTCCAGGCTTCAGAATGGAGCTAGGCTATTTGTTTCCTCTTGCTTAAAGTCATTGTGCTCGGATATCACATCCTTAATTTTATTTGTGAAATTGTGTATTTACTTTTCTCCTGGTGATTTTTGAAAGTTGATACCAAAATCATTCCCAGTTCCACCCACCTGCCATTTACATGTTTGACTTATTGATATAATTATCAAATTATTAAAAATATTTTTACCTTCATTAAAGAGTGAAATTATACTTGTGTACTTGTGTAAATGTGATCTCCTTAGATGTAATGCTGGACCATACAAAATGACCGATTGCCCTCAATGGGCCCTTAGGGCCCCAGATTACTTGTGCAGCAAATGTGGTAATTAATTTAGATTCATTAGATTAATTTAGAGTCACCATACTTGTGACTACACTGTAATTCATCATTTTAACCTATTCTTGAGGTCCTCCAGAACCATGTCCTAAAATCTAGTGAAATCATCTGAAGTATTTTAGTTGATATTATGCTTACATAGTGCATATTATTGAAAATGTTTGCTGTCAATCAATTATAAGCAGACTATTATCGGGACATCACAGCTTCAATAATGGGTTCATATGCCCTGCCAACATATATCAGTCAAAATGCAGTTTTAAAGTCCTCTCCACCCTGCGAATGTGATTGGTGGTGAAAATTATTTTCATGAATACAATATTTTGTCTAAAAATTGTAAAATTTGAAGATGGTTACTGTAACTAAGCTATAGGAGTAGGGCTTGCTTCATTGCCGTTGTCGATTACGTCGATTTGCATAACGTGCGTCTGTGGATCACAGGGATAGCACGGAGCATGCTGCAGCTAAACAACGCGTCTCCAATCCTCTAAAGTGTGCAGGAATGTTAGACAGAGACACAAACTCATGGTACTCTTTAAGCTCTGCAAACTGGAAACAACTCATCACAGCGGTACAATTACGACGGACAAATCAAAAGCAGACACATCCCGGAGCACTTTGTAAAGAGGGCAGCGTTTCCACCAAAGCATGAAATATTAGGATCATCAACACGTGGAACTTGTTTCTGTTCGTAGTTCATTCATTGGCCTCGTGTTTGAAGTCATTTCTGCACCAACGTTTGACCATCGAACGTTGTTATTCAGCTGTTTACTTTAACGGACATTTATGGGTGAGAAAATGGCCTGAACTAACGTTACAGACTGTTATTTCCCTTGACGCACACTAATGCAAAACATACATTGGCCAGTGACGATCTAAACAGCGTATTACTCTAGTGATGAAATCAAACCATGCCATAACCATTTTAAGTGGTTCGGGGTTGTTATGACATACAGAGATTACATTCATCTATTCTGACTTGATATCCAGTATTTTTCATTTGACAAACAGGGTCTTTTATATTGTTACGCATTTTGAAGAGAAGATGATTAAATAAAATATTGAAATATTCACCAGACACATTTTGAAATGTATTGTGGTTAGAATAATTGTTACATTAATCTAGGATTTTAAACAATTATGTTTCGACTCATCAATAAAAAAATAATCATTAGGTGCAGCCCTACACAGGAGCTTTGATAAAAACAAACACCAGGAGTGATAGTTGCTGATAGCCAGTGTTCTCATACACATTATTTTCATCATTATCTTCGCAGCAAAGATATAGCATTTGGAATTTGTATGGTTTTTCCTTCTCAGAGTGTAAAATCATCATGTGACACTGTAACCCTGCTTTTCAAACTAAAATAATCGAAGCGAGAACCAAACCTCTCACAACATTGGCTCATAGATATTAGTTGAAGTCTGGTATGTGCTCATTAAAATGATGGGCAGAGTGAGAGCTCGCCCAAAGCAGTTTGAGCTTGTCAGTCACTCTCTGCTGGTATTGATCAGGTGTGGAATCTGAACGGACTTCATCAATTAGATGCTCCTCCTGGGGCCTGTCAGCAAGACCAATACAGTCATTATTTTTCCTGGCTTTGTTCGATCTTATTCAGGCCAGGTGTCTGTAGGAGCCATCTGAACACGACACTATTGGATAGACTTTCTGTACTGTTAATACTTACCACACATACTTTTCATCCACGCTGGTTTGTGACCAACAACTGCAAAATGAACTGTGTTTAGTAACGATTTGCTAATGTTTGGATGATAACATGCTTAACCAACAGGGTGAACATGTATTATAACATTATACCTGCTAATCGCTAAAATGCTAGCGTAATTATTTAAAGTAGTATGTTCATGTGAGCATTCAGCCAACTACAGCCTCACAGAGTGACTAGCTGTTGGCCGTTAGTCTTGTTCATTCTCATCGATATCAAGGTCTGTTTTTAGACTTCAACAATTGGACATGTTTCTGTTTGTGTGTGTTCCTTTAAGTCTGGTAGTACTGGGCGTTTCATCTCGAAGGACCCCAACCTGAACCGACCCAATGCAGTTCGGCACTGTATTCTGTGGTCCCACTCTGTGGTTTGTTCTCCCCATCTTATTTTTAATACCTTTTCTCTTCACAACTTGTGAAACCTAAATGTTTGTGTTTGTGCACAAAAACTGAGGAAAAGACCCAATTAAGCGCTCCAGGTGTATTCATGTGGAAGCCAACAATCCCAAGTAGCAACTTACAGTGCAGGCCTGGCAAAAAACATAAAATAATAACATGATGCAAAATCTGTGAAAAACAAAAGAAGGGACTCAGCACTGCACGAGGCAATGCCCCTTTAACTCCTCGGGCCTTGCAACTCTCCACACTGGCTTTTACTCCATTTTTAGGTATGACCACAACTGCACTGACAGGAAAAACGCGGGAAATTGAAAATGTAATCAATTTGTGAACTTAAAATCAAATCAAATCGTCACACCCCTATCTTTTAGGCAAGTACTTATTTTAAAGGAAATGAAAAATAGTACTCATTATTGACAAACAAATCAACACCCCTCCTACTCTGCCATCACAGCAGACGAGAAACAGGTTGATATCTGTGCGAAACATTTTATAACAATATATAAATAATATAGTGTATAATAATAATAATACTAATAATAATAATAATGAATATAACAACAATAATAATAACGTTTATAATTAATAGAAACTAATTATATTCCCTGTGTCTTATTTAAAATACCTTTTGTGTGCTTTGCTACTCTGTGAGATAGAAAACTATCAGCGGACCTCCAGACATGATCCGTTAGGAGTGTGATACTCTACAATGCTACGCTAACAACACAGTCTCCGCCAAGCCAGCCTGATTGAATTATTTGTGTGCATCTTACTTTATAGATCAAGGCTGAACCCTGAGGCCGTGCGTAACACTGATGCATTTTCTTTGCAGTTTGCTGCATCAATCTTTTTATTTTTTGCCAGGAGACCACAGAATGAGCGCTGAGATTAACAAAAAACATGAACTACTTAATAGTCAATAGTAAAGTTTAAATACATGAAAAAACCACCCACAATCTCAGGAACTGGACTGCTTTGTGATCAGATCAGGGTTTACTTCAGTACAGTCATGTTGCTCCTGGTATCCAGCCAACAGCATCACAAAGAGGAAAAACACTGATGATGACAAGCAAGCTTTTCCACTCTGAGTGGACTGTTTCTCAACTTGATGCATTCAGGGCACTCCTGTAAAAACGTAAGGCGCTTCACACTCATAACAACAATTACACAGGCGGCTAAAACATGCTCTGTCTGATCAGGGCTTCATAGATTCACAATCAGTACCCCCTGATCTGACCATGTGCACTCTTATCCACCTGTAAATGGATAATAAAACAGCTAATGAAGGTTTATTTGCATCCAAAGGCTTGTTTGTGGATGTATTTTTATCACACTCCAGTAGTGAGGATTAAAGAGGAGACAAGCTGCGGTGGTTGCTTCACAGAAACTAGCCCAGGCTTTTAATTAGACTCATCAGAACCATTACAGAAGAAATATGAATGTATTTCTCAACTGTAAACATTGAACCAATAGTGCTGTAATTGTTTCACCAAGTCATTCTTTTATACAGGATGTAATGGTAAATAAAAAACAGTTGTTCGTCCACATGAGAGAACATTCCGATCTTAGAGTCCCTTTTATGAGCATTTAAGCTGAGTCACTTTAAACTACGTGAGCATGATGTCTGGCTGTGAGCTGCTTACAAGATTCACTTCATGGAGATTCAAAATGAAACTTGAAATCATCTTTTCAAGCCATTGAAAAGATGATTTTTCCACAGTACGCTTTGCATCATCTTCAGATTAAAGTCATCATTGTGCCTCTCCTGTGATAAGCACCCCCCCCCCCCCTCCCCCCCCCCTAAACACACACACACACTCACACACACACATGTGTACACACTCTGTTCCCACCCCCTTCATCATCCCTGCCACGGCAGAAAAGCAATTTGTTCCTGGTGTCAGTGATCTGATGCAATCAGCGCTGCTTCACGCTCCTGAATAAGGAAAAGACAGCGGGAAAGGACACTGTGTTTAATTAAAAGACGCACTTTTGTGAATGTGACGATCATGTAATTTGGGGTGGAGGATTGCGTGTTCAACACCTGCTTTCCGATTACGGCTGATTAACCTATCCAAACTTGCCCGTTCGCTCTCATCAAGGGCTATTCAGGTTGCCGAGGCTACGCTCTCATTCTAATTGTCTCCAAGCCTTTTCCTCTTTGAAGCGTTCAATTGGAAATGAGTGTTATCAAAATTCAGCGCTGCTCCCTCTCACAGGAAATGGGGGCGCTGGGTTCTTTACACACAGCTCCTGACACCTCCTGAGAGGAGCTGAGGGGGCGGAGGGGTGGAGCACTCTCATTTTCCCTTTTCTCCGTCTATCCCCCTCTTTGCATAACGGTCCCTCTGAAGCGTGCGGCGTGCTTGTGAAGTGTTTACCCTCGTCTCTGTCACTCAAAGCTGGTTTCCTGAAGGCTGCATTCATCTGCTTTACACTATCTCTGTCTCCTCCCCTGTTTGAGACTTCTCACGACAGAGCTAAGTTAAATTAGAGAGGATGCAAATGGGATCTGATGTGCTTTGAGCTGCACCTGCTTTATGTGTCACCATCACATCCCACACCCTGTCATCCTTGAACACCGCTTCAGCTCTCTTGTGTATCGGCCTTTGAATAACACGCCGTGACGCCAATAGTCACAGAATGAGCTGAATGTCTCATTTGGTTCTAAATCTGACAATAGAACATTCTCTCAATCCAATTCTTTTCACAGTTACACTTAATTCTCAGAATATTTCTGAGCTGCTGCATTAATACTTAGCACAGTCTAATAGCTGTCATGTTGCAGCTGTCACTCAACATCTTGCCTGGGGCACCTGGGGATATTTCTTGCAAATCAATGGCCAATCTGAGTTATGTTGGGCTCGATGCCTCGTCTCGCTCTACACAGCTCTCTGCCTGCATGCTTCAAAATAATATTAATGAATCATGCAGCTTATAATGCATGTAACGGCCACTGATTGATACAAGCCAATGAGGATTCGATGGATGGTGGTCAGCAGGAGGTGACCAACAAATCACTATATATACTGTATATTTAATCATACACTCCATTTAATATTTCTTCACTAAAGCAGCCTGCCTTTTAAAAAGATTTATTAAGGCTGTTTACAGTTGCTAATGTAGCTTGCAAGGTTGGATTATCAACAGGACACAACAAGAAATGGCCCAGGGCCCTGTAGGCCCCAGGTTATCTATTCCTCTGTGGAAATTAGACCATTTATAGATTTGTTTGATAGTTTGCTCCGATTGAGAACACTGATAGTGTACAAACACGGTAGCATCTCTGTGAGGCAGTGCCAAGACACAAGTTATTACAATTCATCCTCAGTACCAAACATCATGGCAAATCCATCCAATAGGTGAATCGGTGGAAATCAGGTCTAAACCAAACAATTCCAACCTGCTGGTGGCGTGAGAGGAAAAGTCAGAGGATCACCAAACTTAGAAGGATTCATCGTCTGGGATCATGTATGTCTGTTCATTGGTATTAGCTATTTCATTGGATAACTGAACACTTTGACCTGCTGGTGGCAAATGAACAGTAATAATTACTCACCAAAGTCAATTGAATTCATCGCTGAGGACCCAAAATGTCTGTAGGAAACTTTATGGCAATCAATGTAATTATTCCTCAGTTAATGGAATTAGCTGGGAGCTGTCAGCACAGTGTGCTGATTTGTTGCCTGTCTTATAGAAGAGCCTTGTGTCCAAATAAGGTTCTCAAAAGTGAAGCCAATGAGGAAGTGTTCTCTCCTAGACCATAAGGAGGGGACTCCTCTGGTGGCAAAAAAAAGCCTGATTGAAAAGAAGTCGAAGAGAAAACGACCCTAATTCTCATTTGATTCATTACCTCAGAAAACAATGTATCTTTTGGGTGGGGCTACCTTGTGATTGACAGGTCGGTTACCACGGCGTTGTGCGGTGTGGGATTTTTCCATGTTTTCATCTTACAACTTTAACCCTTTCACAGTGTGTTTTCAGTTCTTCAAAATTAATTGTAACATTTTGGTTGCCTTAAAATGTCTTGTTCTGTGTTCTTTTTTTTTCTTCGCTCCACCCTCTCCTGTCACTTCTGGTTGCAAAAAAAACAGACGGTGATGGCCAAGAACTTTTTATATACAGTCCGTTGTCAAAATAAATATTTCTAACCATTTATATATCAGTGTAATGTGCACATGCATATCCTTAAGCAAAACAAACTAAATCAAATTAGCAACAACTAACCTACAGACAGCCGCCTTAGGGCAGAATAGTATTCCAATAAAGGAATAACTGTTGGTTTCTGGGGCTCTGGGCGAAAAGGTTGCCCAGCTGGAATCATGTTCATATTGGACATCAAACACTGCTCAATGTCCAGTGCCAATACAGGAAGTAGCGTGTCCTTTACGTAGTGAGGGTGTGGAGGTCAGGGTTGTGGACTGGCGTGTAAGAAAGGAGTTTGTAAATTAATTAAAACTACTAAGTGATATATAACAAACACACCAATTCATACAATAACCCTTCAAAAAACTGTTTTACTGATGGCCTACCGTCAGAGAGTTGTTAGAGTTGTTAGCAGCTGATCTGATAATGATGTTTGCTGTGGCTTTGTATTGTTGTGTATTATATTCATAGGCGCTTCGCTAAACCACATTAACCTCCGTGAACAATTATGCAAGATATCACATTGTTTTACAAAATTAGCTTTGATCATAGTTTTGTTGTATTCAAATGCATAACACTATGGAGGAGTTCTGGTGGCTCTGGTTACATTTTACTATAGTTGGTCTTTATCAATTAAGTTTTTATTATTGTTTATGCACCATTTTAAATACTGTTATGAAATAAATAAATAAATATGTTGGTTTAAAAAGGAACCCCCCCCCCCCCACACACACACAAAAACAGCATACTGACTAACATACTGAGCAATCTTTAAACTGATATGAGACAGACATTTCCCTCCTGATGTGATAAAACCAGTCGTCGACCCTTACTTAGCTTAGAGCTGTTAGCGCTGTTTGTGCTGTTAGCGCTGTTAGCACCGTGAGCTACAAGCTGCCGGCTCAGGCATCCCCATGATGAGACAATTTAGAGGCAATTGAAATGCTCCCAAGCTCATATTATGCACCTCTAACCATGTGTGTAAAACTCCAACCATCTCACAGGGTGCGCCTGTCGCCGGTATTCTCCAACGGCCATAGATGTTGTTTGGGAGACATTGTCAGACGACTTATTCTGTGGTTTAGTACGAGGACGTGTTGGATAAAACAGTCCATGTAGCAGCTACAGAAGCTGACTCAGCTCTTCCCGTGGCTTTATAGTCACACGCTCAGACTGTCATCTGATCGTCTATTTACTGTCACAATGTTATTTGGGAAACAAGAACTAAGCTCGCCGGCTTTGACAAGTTTGGTTTGGATCAACCGCTGCTCATTTCCCCGAAAATGTCTCGTATCCTCCTCTGTCAACATCTCATCTGTCCTTCTCAGGCTCATTTCCAGTCACCACGGCCGCCTGCTGCACAGCCTCTAGGTCTAGCTCTCAGAGCGATCGATCCGGCGGCGATGGCGCAGAACCAGTGTTTGTCCAGAGAATAGGGCCTGTCCGCTCTCCTCTCATGTACTGGCAGACTGTATACACCTGTGTAATTGAGGCTGGCTTCTGCTGTGCATACAGAGCCAAGGGCCTCTCCACAATGATTAGGACTCTGACAGGCTTGGCTCTCTTTTAGACTGCCGCTTGACATCCGCAGAGCTGGAGAAGGGGGGGAGGGTCATAGTTTGATGCTCAGCAACAGCAAAGGAAGGGACTCATTTTGTGTTGGTCTCTGTATTTCTAAATCCAAGTGTGTGTACGGAGGAGAACAAACAACACTTGTTTAAAAGCTGTGATTTTAATCCCTGTTTAATGTCCTCTTCCTTGGATCTATATTCCAAAAATGTCATTTTACAAAACACATCTTTAATAAAGGCCGTTTTATCTAAATTATTTATTTTTGGTCCATATATCATTCGTAGCTTGATTTATACATGTCATTACTAAATACACAGTGAACATTTATAAATTTATGTTGCTGACATTTTGTTCTGATTTATGGAATGATACAAAGAAAATATATAAATATCGTTGACTCTTATATGTCAACAAAAATAATTTTGAACAGGGATTCAAATTTATGTTCTGGAAAACATATGCAAATCAGCACATATTTAATAAGATAATTCCTAATTTGCATATTTAATCATGATAATTCAGAAAACTTGTAATACCAACAATATTGTCTTAATGTAACTAATAAAGTTAGTTAGAAGTTTCATGGTGATATGTATTAGTTATATTTTTCACTCTGCACACAACAACAAGACCAGAAATCTGTTGTGTTATTGCGTAAAATTAGCTTGAATACATTTTGCAAGTCAGAGACATAAAGATACACATGTTCATGTTCAGTTTCATTTTTTCTTTTTTTTTTTTTTTTTTTTTTACTGCTGGTCAGGAACAGCATGTAATGCTTAGGACCTTTTGTTTTTGAAGAGATATTGAGTCTGATTGGGATTACGCTGCATGGAGATTTAACTTGGGAAAGAACATCTTTAGTGTCAGTTATCTCATTGAAAAGAATGAACATAAGCCAAAGTTATCAGTGCAAACTGTAAGGTCATGAACGTTTGCTTCATCAATCTTTCTGATATGGTAAAACAAATTCCTGGGGTTTACTCCATTCCATATTCATACATAGGATGAATCTTAAACATTTACTCTAGCATCTGATTAAGGAACTTCACCCTTCGTGACTCTCATAAAGAGAAGGAAAACCAAGCCAGCCGCTGTATTTCTAAAGAACTGGAAATGAATACACAGACTAAATACACAATGGAAGAAGGGTGTAAACAAGGCGACCGGTGAAGCTAAGCAGAAGACGATCCAAAAGCGGGAAAACACACAAAGACAGGAAGTGGAAGCAAACACGTGATGTCTGCCGTCTAAAGATCTGCCTTCTCTCATCAGGCCACATGACTGGCCATGTTGATCGTCACTCTACACTGACAGTTAACCTGAGAGGGTTTTCAGCTTGTGGAAAGTGGTCAAATTGGAATATAAAATATTAAGAACCCCAATACTACATTTCTTTTTATTCATTAATAGACATCTACTGACGTTCTGTTAAGCACTTTTCTATTGTAGGAATGGATCTTTAGTGTCAATGACATTTCTTTGCTTGCACCTGGAACAGTTCCAGTTCCACTTTGTCCCTATCTTCTTGCAGCCAAGAGCAGCCAAGAGCAGCCAATTCAAATTCCAATGTATTATTTCTATATTTCTATAAACTATGTTTGAGCAAAAATAAAAGCAGGAAAAGAATTTCCAGTTCCACAAACGGTCACTTCAGTTTGATGTAAAAGTCTGAATAGTATGTAGTATTTAATGCACATGCATGTACTTCTTAGTGAGTGTTTAACAGAACTGGAGGGAAGGAGTAATGCAGGTTAAGACTGGGAGATGAGGCCAAAATCTTCTTTCCCGATACAGGTCATTTCATAATGATATATATCACAATTTAGTGTGTTTTGTGGTAATTCAATAATGAAATGGCCTCATGGTAAAACCGATTTCTGTAAACTCCTGTGTGAAATGAAAGGACTGAATAGCTGATATAGCCACTGTGCTGTACCGGCTGGGTAGCAAACAGTAGACAGACAGAGACAGAGACTAGCTGGTGAACATGGTGGAGCATTTAGCAGCTAAAGAGACGCAGACCAAACCCAAGCTAGAGATTGTTCACCTGCCCTGAAAAATCAATAATTGCAGGTTTAAATGTCCCACATCAACTAACAGGCTTTTATTAAATAGATGATTATTATTGCCTTGATATGTTTTGGGACGCTCAGATATGTAGAGGTTACATTTCCCATAGATTTGATTAATGCAGTTGAAAACAGCGAGATGACTGAGCCGTGCTGCACTGTTGGTTACAGCAGAGCACATGTGGCATGGAGACATCTGTGAGCCAGGGGCTTTCTGCCTCCCTGTAATGGTCTCATTAGTACAGTATGCACCGCGGATGATCACAGCCACGCTGTTGCTTGTTAACACTGAGCCAAGCCATTTGCTTTAAACTGAGGACGATATGAAAGCTGAGACTCTCACAAGCTGCTGTTGCAAAACAATCCCATATGAATGGAGGAAAACCAGGGAAAAGAGCTGTTTTATGCTCCTATTTTGCCACTTCAGCGACTTTTTTTCCTTAACAGATATTAGAATGATTATTCATTCAGCAGTTGAATGTGTCATTGCAGACAGAGGAGCCGGATGTGTTCGTGCTGTCAGGGGACCGGGTTATAAATAATATTGTGAACACAAACTTAGAGCCTTGGTGACATTACTGAAGCATTAGGTGTTTTTATCATGGTGGGTTTTTAATTTTAAAGTATAACTTTTCATAAATTGAATGAAATATTGTATGGCAAAAGAGTTTCAGTAAAGATGTGTATTCCCTTCCATGGAAATGAAGAGGGGGGGGAGGGGGGCAGGGGGGCTTTAGAGGAGGGCACTGTGCATGTAATGATCTGACCAAGTAAAATACCTCTGACAGAACACCCCGGGCTCTCATTCTTGCAGTAATAAACACAAAACATGCAAATGCAGAGCAGAGACACAGACTCCTGTCAGAAGAAATCAGCTGCATCATTATTTACTTCAGGAGTTGTCAGGTGAGCTCCTCGAGCTAAACAAATGGACGAGGCTCGGCTTTGCAAATCTGTAAAAGTAAGACAAATGCCCGAGTGAGAGAAGAGTGTAGACTTTTGCGTTTTGCGTTTTCTTGCATAACAGTAATACCAAGAGCATTTTGTGTTTTGGAACATTCTGTTTACATTCATCTTCTACTGTAAGGAAGCATATTGGTGACAGGAGATTTGAGCACAAAGCTAATTTGAGTCAACCCTTGAAATTGCACAGACAGACTAGTTAGATTTGTGCGTGAGGAGGTACGGGATCCTGAGTGTCACAACTGAACTGACAACACATTCTCACTCCCAACTCATCCACTACGACGCCGGGTCAGTGGCTCTAAAACTGTGGCGCTCTAGGTTCCCCTCTAGTGTCAGTTTAGGACGCGTTAGGGACGGTGTGTCAGTTTCCACTTGGTACATATATAGTGTCTTTTCAAATTAAACTTCCGTCGTCACAGGAAGTTAGGAATATGCAACAAAACTAATTAGTGAGAGGAAGTGGTGATGTCGGGACATTTTGCCAGGGCTTAACCCCAGAATAATTTAAGTGTAGCCCCAAATATAATTTTGGACTGTGGGAGGAAGCCGGAGAAAACCCACGCTGACACGGAGAGAACATGTTAAAAAAACAGAAATATTCAAATACAAGTTCAACACTGTACTTAAGTGCAGTATTTGAGTAATTGTACTTAGTTACATTCCACCACTGTCAACATAGATACCTTTAATAACTGCATCAGCGGTAACATAATCTCTTTTTACTCATAATACTAATTACTAACAAGTACTAATATCTTTAACATCCTCCTTAGACTGACGTGACGTGACTTTTAGTTCTACATGGGTCAGGAACAGCGGTCTTCAATTTCAAAGTAGTTTAGCTTTATGTTTACTGCTATTGTGATTTTCTGATCCAGATGGTGCGTTTTCTTATTTTTTATTTTTTTGATAATAATATTATGAGCTGTATACATTCAGAGAGACAGCATTGTCAGTTAGCGTGTTGTGAATGGTTCGCCAGAATATGGCTGAACTTAAATCTACAGTGCAGATCCACACACCCACAATAATTGAATTGTAGACTTAATGGTGAGACATGAAATATGTAAATCACATATTGTTCTAAATAGCGAACTGGTCGCTTCCTCACAGAGAATCAATATTCAAAAGCTGACTGTTTTCCTTTAACTTTGAAAAAGACTTGACATCCGGATGAGGGTGTGTCCTGGTGCAGCCTGCTCGTCTAAAGTGGTTTGGAAGAGACTTCTTGATCTCAAATGCTCAGAAGCCAAAAGATCTGGAGATGTAAGTGATTCTTACAAATCAAATGTTGACTCTCAAACTGATTAGAGCTCATAATTTGTTTTGCATTCTCTCAAATCTTTTCTCATATTTTCACTTCCATATTGCAGGTACTTCTAATTCACAACTCTGACAGCAGCTTGCAGGGTAGTGTAGTGTTGCAGGACAATTGGTAGTGTTAGTCATGCCATATTCTTGAATAAGGCTTCATTAGTTACCAAGGAGATGCTGCCGGCTGCAGGAGGTACTGTGTGCTCTGAAGGACTGGCAGAAGTGATGAGGACTACGTTGCTCCCCGACAGTAACCGACACCTGTTTCCATAAAGGCCGCTATTCAAAACTCTAGCTTTGCAAATAACAGGCTGGCACATTCCTCCCCGTGGGAAACAGGAAGGAGGACAAAATATGGAAACACAAAATGGCTGCACACACACACACACACACACACACACACACACACACACACACACACACAACAAAGTGTGTGTACCTCATGATTTGCACATTAATGAGGAGTTAAATATTCAGACTTTTATTGAGGATTATTGGTAATATATATGTGTGTGTATATATATATACGTATATATATATATATGTATGTATGTATGTATGTATGTATGTATATATGTGAGAGAGAGATTTACATACAATTCTCAGAATAAACCA
This sequence comes from Ophiodon elongatus, assembly GCA_016806645.1. Lineage (NCBI taxonomy): Eukaryota > Metazoa > Chordata > Actinopteri > Perciformes > Hexagrammidae > Ophiodon > Ophiodon elongatus. The sequence continues at coordinate 21,795 of JACSYO010001718.1, forward strand.
GGTGGTATGTTACAGCTACTGTATGTTATTTCTGTGAACGGCACCAGGAGAGCAAAATATCTGATCAAGAAACAGGGCACAATTATCTGCTTGTGATATTGCAATTAATTGTAACTCGTTAAAGTTGACTTTTTTGTACTGACTAAATAATTAGTAAATTAGTGCTCCTGATTATCAGTAGTGATCTATTATTCACAACACCGCCTATGGGGCAAATGACTGATCACCGTTGTCCAAACCAAACCTGTCCTGTTCTCTTTCAAACCCTCAGCAGAAAGTCATCTTGCAGACTGTTGCAGAACAAAACAATCCCAATTCAAAGTCCTCTCACTAGCTTTTTGAAGAGAGCTCAACCATTCACACAGTCTTCATCGGCAGATGGAGTTTTCTTAATTGTCACAAAGATAGATCTGTTGAAATGTGAGCTCATTAGGTATCAACTAAATATCAGCTTGACAAAACGTCTTGCTAAATCCATCACAGTCCACATCACGTTGGCTTTATTGTTGTTACTTTATCGTTTGTGGAAACATACACTGCACTCAATCAATTCGACAACTTGATTTTCATGGAAACTCATGGAGATCCATATCTGCCTGAAAGCACATGAGACAATGATATCAGCAATAATAATTGTGTTAAGTATATGAGTAGTAAATTATAATCATTTTATGTTAATAAATAAACATTTGACTTGGTTTGGATATAAACAATATCTAGCTATTAATTGTAATAGAATTATGGAGGAATCTGAGGAAGTCATGTTTACATAAATAAAACAGACACAAAGCCAGAGCAAAAGCATGCGACGGTACAGCCCGGTCACACCAACTTCTCTCAGCAGTGTCAGCTTGTAAATATGCCTGACAGCAGTCAGGAAAACCGACATTACCACAAACAACGCAGCGAGGCCGACGGCATGGATAAAACAGACGGTTGCATTGCTTTTAAAAACCTACTCACTCGACTGCTGCCGCTGCCCCCGTTATGAGTTATTCTGTCTCATTCTTTCCACAGAGATACTAGCTTTTCATACTTTGATTGAAAGCCTCATTCTCAAAGGAGCTGATGCTGAACGGCTGACAACACTATAGCCAGTAATGGCTTCTGCTCCACAGTGCAGACGGAAGGTGCTTTCAGTGTCATTCTTCTCCACCCTCGCATTTGTAGACACTAAAATCAGTGCCACTGCCTGCTATTCATTTCCACATTTTCGAGGTCAACCGTTGAGGTATTTTTCCGTCGGCTTCTTTTCAGCCGGTCAACTATTGAAGTCTTAGATCTCGAATGGAGTACAAGGCCAATATTCTCATCATTTCATGTAAATTCAATGAAAAGATGATAAAAGTCACTTGGAAGTGCGTTACACATTGAATGCATTATTATTATTATTATTGCCCACAGAGTGATGCTCTCTCAATTCCGCGTTGCATTTCAGGACATGTTTACCTTTCTTGGTGTGGTACAGTGCACTGTGCAGAGAGGTAAACATACTCCCACAACCTCAGCAAGATTGAATGCATGACAGCCAGGTGTCACACTGCACTCTTTTTCTTTAGTTCAGTTACATGGAAAGGTAGAATGAAATATTTAACACCGTAGACCTGATTCTGTTAGTTTCAAAGTGAATGCAGAGGGCAGTGGAGGGAGAACTGCGCTAGTCCACAGAGGCAACGTACACTCTGCAAGCTTACACTCAGCTCTGCCTTCTTTTTAATAGAACACTGTGTACGATTTGTATGGTTATATGTAACATATAGTAGGTTTCAATGCAGTAACCATCCATACATAGCTGAAGTCATTAAACAGCTGATCTCTTTGTGAAGATGTGAGCAGGTAATCTAGGAGTTAGCTACCTGACTGTAAGTAAGGTGTTATATGCAAATGAGAGTCCATCCCCTTTTGTAGATTGAGGTGTAGATGACTGTATGTGATGAGGCTTGAAGATTACAGGTCTGAAGAGTTAAAAAGAAGTGAGCTTCCCAGGCCTCTGTAGTCCGCTGCTCAGCGCTGCTGCAGGCTGAAGGCTCCAGGATACATTAGCTGCAGCAGCTTAACACGCCCCGATCTCCCACTGGACAGTGGATGAGATGCATTGTGAGTTCAACAATGTTATTGAATGCGGAATCTGTGGAGTACTCTTTTAGAGTGGCTATATCAATAACGATGTATTAAGTGATAATCTGTCATTTTATAGGTTCATTGTGAGTTTAATACAGAAAGAAAATCAACACTGACTTGAGGCATAAACAGGAGCGTTGACTTAACCAACATTCTACTGAAACCACTATCTGCACTAACCCAAACTGACCAGCAGGATGCAGGATGAGAAACCTGGTCTCTCATTTTAAAGTCCCATGCTTTGTTTGCCCACCATCCAGCCCAACTACCTTCATATGGTTTCTTTGGAATAAATAAATAAAATGAGCACTTCCCACAATAAAAAAGGAAGGAAAAAAAACACATAATGCAGAGTGCATTATGTGTTCTTAAAATGCGTAAAACAATTCAACTTAGTGACATAAAACAAACACACAAGGCAACATAAAGTCCACAAGGACAGTAGTGTTAGTGTCCATTTGGATATATTAAAAATATATATATATATGTATATATATATATATATATAAAAAAGAAAACAATAACTACAAGGATCAATTCTAAACAGGATTAAATAATGGGTTAACTTCTACTACTACTTAGATTTGTTATGCTAGTTTTAAAAGGGAGAATTCACAGATTTTCAACCTTACTTGAGTTAGGTGTCTAGTGTGAACATCTCTTGTAGTTGTTCCTGATGTGCTCTCTGTCTCTGGGGCTCAATCTGTTATTGTTCTGTATCTCAGTGACGCATTTGTAAGGAAGAACAACTACAGAGATTCTCTCAGCTTGGTAGCTGTGGGGGGCAATGTTGCTCCAAAACGTCTTTGTTCACCTTGTTTGGGTTTTGTTTTTAACAGCGAAAATGGCATCCCAAAATATATGTGCAGAGGATGTTATGGACAAGGTTTTTTTTACAGTTATATATTTGACAGTGTTTTTGCTGACTTGGATATTTAGCCGTATTCAGCCAGACAGAGGCTCCTGCCGACTGGTGGAGCCTTTGCTTAAATTTCCCTCCAATGCCAACAGAAACAGAATTCTGCAGCAATGAATGTCAACGTGGGCAGTTTTAGTTGGATGCTGATGCCGACGACAACCCAGAGAGGGTGAGCCGTGTGTTCGGCAGTAATGAAGCGACCTCTGGAAAGGAAGGAAAATGCAAGAGTGAAGTACCTGCTTTATCCAGCTCCTACATTCATTACCCTGTAGGACTGAGGTTAAATGGGTTGCATATAAAATCAAGTAAATACACACCACATGTGCTTGTAATTTGCAATTACAGTACTTATTGTACAAAAGGGGTGGAGTGTAAATACGATTTTGTCAAGTACAATTACCTTAAGGAATAGTATGATTTATTATCAGCTATGATAAATTGTACTCACCAAAGTAAAGGCCTGGCCTTTGGTACCTCCTCTTCTCTTTAATTTGCAGAGAATCAGACACAAGCAGCCAAAGAAAACCCCAGCAGATAATAGCGCAGCCTGCAGAACCCAGTCCATTGTCACAAGGGTTGTAAGCGGGGTGATTGTCAGCATACTGGATGTGTTAACTGGCCTTGCATGTGCTTCTTTGAGACTCCTATCCACTTCTTTCCCCCATTCCTCACAGCGTGACCTTCTCACCTTTCTCAGGTGTCTCGATGGGGGCAAATCTCCAAGGAAAGGCAATTTAGAACAGCATTAACTGCAGCCTAGCCTCTGACCCCACGCTACAGCTTTAAGCCTCTGACAGAACAGCCACGCTAACTACTGTTGGTCGGCTAGAGTTAAGAAACGCATGCTGAAACACCTGCAAACACGTAGACGCAGACGCACATGCACACACACACACATACACACACACACACACACACACCACCCTGGGGACTCCTTCACCTGCTGACCCCTTACAGAAAAGGGGATTATCACGGGCTCTGCTGTGAATGCTAGAATTCCATGTTGACCTTGCATCAAAACTGCATTGTGCTTGAGATACTCATTTTGACCAATCACTATTCTATTGCTGGATCCACTTCAACAGCTTTTATTTCCTTATTCTTATATAGTAGAATAATGTTGAATAAGAGTATTGATAAAGTAGAATAATTGAGCTGCACCAGGCGGCATCCTCCGGTTCTGGAAAGTGAAACAGTGTTTTCAAGTCATGAAAGTTAATCTTTACATTTTGGTCGCCTAGAAAAATCTTATTTAGCGATCGGTTGCACATCGTTCCGCCCGCTCATGTCACCAAAACCAACAGGGTGGCAGCTAAAAACCAAGATGGCGATGGACGAAACCCGAGATGCCGAAGGACCAAATGCCAAACCTGAGGCTTCAAAACTGTAGTCCACAAACCAATGGGTGACATCACAGTGACCACTATGAGCTGCACTTCTCACAAGGGTTCGGCCTCAGAGCCCTCAGACTCAGAACCATGTACTGCTGCACAAAAAGTGATTCCTTAATAAAATGTCATCTGACAGGATGTTTAAAAAAGGGTATTGCTTCTTTCTTTTTTGAGCTTCTGCCATTATGGATGATAACAAAATTGTATAAAATCATATATTAACTTCATCATAATTTCAATCTTCCTCTTCAAACTATTTTAACAAGGTCTTCATAAAGATTTTTGATTGATTGTGAATATTATAGGGAGACGTTTCTATAATCTGGCCCAGTTCAAGCAGAAGACCTGCCAAGATGAACAGAGGGGAGCTAGAAGGTTTTTAGAATTGCCTTGCCTTCCACAACCATTGAAAAACCTTTTTGTTTTTTTGTATTTGCGTATTGTTATATTACATGTAGTGCACTTTAATCTTTGTATCAGTGAGCACAGCCTGACACAAACAAGCATAGAACCTCAACCCGCCGTAAAACACCTCCTGGAGAGGGTCGTGCAGAACAATAACTGTTATTATACACAGCCTTTATGAAGCAGCAATTAGCCTGTTTCTCATGCCTCATTGACCTCACACTGAACCGACTGAAGTCTTTCTGCAGAAACCCCCATTAGTACCCCATTAAAATGTCATTAGAGCCAAGCCACTGATCTGTCTCACCTGGGTCACTATCGCTTCTCATTTGCAGTAGAAAGAATGTGGAAAGCACTGCAATACTATGGTATTGTTGATGTCATTATAGACTTTTTGTACCACAAGTTAACCATGGGACAATACTTCAGGAGATGTGCTTGAAGAGACCTTCACGAGGATTAAAGAGTGCCTCAAAGGACAACCAAACCATCGCCAGTCTTGAAATGTAATATCAATAGTGTCATTAAGATTCACACAATAAATTACCATCTTCAGTTATATAAAGAAAAGACAATACAACTGCAGAAACTTCTCTTTACTGAGATTGTTCCACTAATAACATCATCTGTAGTATTCAGTCTGGACTAATTAATCCATACTGTAGCATCTCAATGGGCAGCCCAGTTCATGAGGGAATCAAAGGACGAATGTTGGGCGCAAGTTCAACATAAAAACTGCAAGTAAGCAGCAAAATCATTAAATTCTATTCATTTTCATCTGAACAGAGAAGTTTAAACAGGGTTCATATGGTCAAGTATCATATATTACATTTAACTAAAGCCTTGTTGCTGCATTAATCAAAAGCTGTAGATAAGAATTAATTAATAAATCAAGGGCAGTAAGGCTGCAGCTATTAATTATTTCAGTAATCGAGTATGCTGGAGATTATTACATTGATAAATGAAGTAATTGTGCAAGAAATACTTCACACTTTATTAAGGAGCAATAGTAAATATACAAAAGAGAAGATTAGACTGAACCACTAGTAAGAGTAACGGAGTTTATTGAACGCTGAGATTGCAAATTTTTCACAAGTTAATATAGGAAAGCAATTAGACAGTCAAATCCTAGTAGCGGACCTCCACCGAGACATTATAAATTGAAATGTTTACGACACATTCTGAACTGATAAACGTCTTCCAGGAACTACTTTCTCGACTCAAAAGGCACTAAGTGGTCGGACTGAAGTGTTAGCATTTGATGGGAATGAGTATGTGTTGTTATATATCTCTATATCTGTTCTGCTGCCTTGAGATACAGGGTTTTAATGAACTGAGGGAGGGACTTATAGTTGTGGACAACAGATGCTGTAAGAATCACCCATATGTATTGATGTAGACTGATTTATTGACAGTCCTAACAAAGACCACATTTACCCCAAAAAACTCAAACTTCCAGCTGTATTTTAGCATATCCAGAAACCATCTTTTCCACTTTTTATGTGAAGCCTATATTAACCGTGCATTGTTTTCTTTGTAATGCATTTAAACATGTATTAAAGATGTGTTGAGCTTGGTTAAGCATGTTCACACTCTCAGCGGCACTCCTCTATGTCAAGAAGCAGCTTGTATAGAAAGCAGTGCTGATCATTCGTCTGCTCATAAGGGATTGTCAGCGTGTTTGAACATCTCTCAGACGGACATGCTGATCTATGAGCCTGAAAGGGTTGACAGTGTGTGACTGCTGTATCCATTGTGTTTTAAGAATTACTGTCTCTGCTAATGCTGGGAAACAGTGAGAAAAAACAGAGTGGAGTACAGAGGAACTATCTGTATTTAAGATGTATATATCCAAACTAATTCTGGAATAGGGGTTAAATCTTTGGTGTTTGTCTTTGCTAGTACACCTGCTCTCTGATCTATGTTAAGTTTAGTTGTCTTGAAATTGAGGACATAACCAGTAAGGTCAAAGGTCATTCCTTTTTCACAGTGAACAGTGCAGTCAAATTGAGCTTTTATTTTGTATCAGTTCTTAAGTCAGCTTCACTATTTTACATGAACTAAAGCTAAAGTAAAATGATTTCATACAATTGAAGAATCAAAAAGGTCAAAAGAGTCAAACAAGAACACATTTTGGGTTGGTACTTGAAAAAGTACAATACATCAGCTAATTTAGGCTTCTGAAAATATCACAAAGAACAGCAGCTGAATAAATCCTGGTGAGTATAATTGTTATCAAATGCAGAGTCCTTTGTGTTAGCCAACACCGGGGTCTGTTTATGCAGGAGCACAGCGTGTTAATCAGCAGTGTCTTGATTATGATTGGTGGGGCTGCGGGTAACGCCGCCACAATCACCATTAGCCATTTGCTTAATCGTTACCGAGAGGCTTCAAATAGCTTAACTGCTGGATGTTTTGGGAACACATCATCAACGCTGATGGAAGACTAAATTTACCTAGGCCCAGAGCAAAAAGCTGCGTCGAGATCTACAACATTATAGCTGCAAAAACAGTAATTCTATTGACATATTGAAAATATTTTACAGTCGGCACCATCCAGACTTTTATTTCCCTCTAGATTTGAGATGGAGTCCATAATGGCTGGAAGCAGAAGATATAAATTAAACAGACTCTTCCTCGAGATGTCTGCTTTGCTCATATTAATAGCGGGGAGACCTCTCTGTGCTCCAGGCAGTTAAACTCTTGTCTGCTTTGCATTCATTTAAGAGCTTCTTTTCTTAGCTCACATATACTGTACGGCTCTATTGATCGGGTGAGTCAAACATTTTAGCGCTGATGGATTGCTGTCTCAGTGCTCCACCTGTCACTGGAAGAAGCTCGGTGTCAGCTCGAGAGAGAGAGGTCGCGGCATCAGCTACTTGCTGCTCCGGTCACCTCTGGTTAACTCTGTAACCTTGAGTCCAAGGACATTGGAGTTAATCTGGCAAAAGAAGCACATCCAAATTTCTGTATCGAGTTCACAGAATTAATGTGAGGGTTGTAAAAAGAGGTATGGTTTTGACGATGTTGCCCTTGAGAGATTTTAATTCACTGTGTGTGCTTAAGCGTGACGTTGGTACTTCTCAGCTTGATGGAATGAAATGATATGCAGTTTCTAATTGTTTAGATTTGAGGTCAAAACATGTTTTTTTTCCTGGTTGTGTTGATGAACATTGTTTTTTTGTTTTTTTATGAAATGTACATTATATATAATTGAACTACTTGTACATAATTTGAAGTAATACTTTTTTGTGGAAAGTCATATTTTGTGAAATTGTCAGAAAAAAAGTTTGTTGGATTGAAGTTGTACCCTGTATAGTTCCTGAACCTGGAACTAAATCCTTCCACTGAAAGATACATTTACCTCACCATCTTTTCCAGCCTGTCACAAGACATAACGAGTACTGGTGGAAAATAGATGCCAATGAGTGGGTTTGGTTTTGGCAGAAACTAAAGGATAACACCTTTTACATTACATGTATTCATTTGGCAGACATCTTTGTCCATTACTCTGTCCAAGGTGACATCCTCAATGTTGGTGCTAGATGTAGTTCTGACCCTGAACAAACTGTTCACTGACTGTTTTGTATCACTAGACCTAACTTTGAAGGTTGTTCAACAATTTAATTAGGGAGGAGGTGTCACAGGTGTGGTAAGGACCCAGAAGCAGGACGACAGACACACGGAATAGTTGAGCAAAGTTTTATTCCAGGCAGAAGACACACAGGCAAACGTCTTGGATCAGCTCTTGTGGAGAAATCCACTCGGTGGAACACCAAGCCGTCAGGGGAGAAGGCAGACCGAAACCAGTGGAAGCAGAGGCTAATCTCGTGGTCGGGGACAGAAGATTGAATCGTTTTCCGGTGCAGAGGCAAGGTGGAGAAGTCCAAACAGGCAGGGTCGGCAACAGGAACACAGTCGAAGGGTAAACGCAGGATCTGGCATAATGCGGAAAACAATCTGGCAGTGAGTGTGTGTGAAGCTGCGGTTTAAATAATAAAGGGAGGAGGTGCAGCAGAGTGGCGAGGTGGGTGTGACTAAAAGGTGCACTGAATGAGCTGATTAGGTGAGTGAGAGAGAGAGAGAGAGAGAGAGAGAGAGAGCGGCAGGAGAGAAGGGAAGCTGAACTGTGACAGAAGGTGGTGGAATTGTACAATGCTTATTTTATTAATTCAACAATTTGCTCTGAACACATTCAAAAATCATCTATCCATTTTTGTAGTAATAGGTGCAGGAGCAGCATGATTGACTCATTCCTTAGTAATAGAATGCCGCAGGAATGAGTCCTAAAACCCGGAAATGAGTCAGCATTTTCTTTTGACTTACGGTTCCCTCGTCTCAAAGTCTATATGTTTTTTTTCAGACATTTTTGGTAAATTGTTTGAAATGAGGTCTGGTTAACACAAGTTTAAGATAAAATATGTCAGCAAATACCTCCTTTTACTTAAAAAAGCAGGCTTCTATCAAGAGTCTAAATGAGTCGACTAACTGTCCTCACTAGGACACTAGTCCTCCTTTAGCTTAGTGGAGGAGACGTGAAGTCATGTGACCGTTGTGTAGTTGCTTTATAACCTAACGTTAGCTTTTTGGTCCTGCTGATTGTATTTATACTTCAACAATCCTAAAAGTGGTGTCAATTGTGAAGATTATTTTGCTGAACAAAAAGTATCATAAACGTTTGTTTGCCAAGGAGATTTCTTTTGCACCAATCTAAAATCCAATGCAGGAACGCCATATGCTTTTTGTGGAGGGAACCAGTGTGGAGCTAACTTCCTGTTGTTCTCCAATAATATGTCATCCCTGCAGCGCTCTATTCATTGTGTTTACAGAACAGCGAGACTGCAGTTACTGCTATTGGTCACTCCGTGATTTTGTTCATGAATAGTTGGCCCACATTTCTTCACTTTTGCCAAAGTGCTGCCCGAAGCAAATGCCTGGTTCACCATATGGACCCGCCAGCGCTGCTCACTGAAAGCTTACACACCTTGTAACAATCAGCCCAAATCACTCTTTACTGTGGTGTTCATCAAGGACTGACACCCCTAATCATTTAAGAATGTCATTTATATTGAATATTTATTTAGAAGTAAAAAAAACAATAAAGTAACTGCAAATTTAACCCTAATGCCCAAAACTGACTCTCAAGCCGAGACTCCCTTTTCAAAATCCTGTTGTATGTTGATAGCACTGACTCTTGATGCCACGTTTAAGAAACATATAGCCAATGAAATTGCTGTTTTTCCAGCCAGGATTCTCTTGATCATGTGTTGGCATTGTGTGGTGTAGAATTTTGGAAGATATTTAGTGAGGTAGAGAAAGTGATTGTGCTCTGATGACGTCAGAGCACACAATGTGTGAAATTTGTTTGTGTTTTGTGATATTTGACATTGTTAAAACATTTCTAAACTAGTCTGGTGTCTTTCAGGCATTATGTTTGGGCATTTCTGTGTGTGGCTGCACACATTTGATCTGCTGACGGATGTGCAGGAGGAGAGGCTATCAACCTCATTCCAAATGTCTCAGACTTTTATTAATCCAAATAGGTGGCAATTTACGCTGAGCCATCACTCGGCCGGCTCCCAGGAAGCTTTCCATTAGGAAGGTGAAATCCCCGCTTGGCCTTCAGCTGACATATTAGTTCAATCTACTCTCTCAAGGTCACACCATTTCAATTGGCCTCCAGAGAGACTATGTGACAGCTGCAGTCTCTCTGGAGGCCACACACACTGACTGAGTGACGCCCGGGCTGGGATGAAGAAGACGCCAGTATCTGGTGTTCATCCATCAGCCCAGGGTTGAATAGTTGTATGCTGACTGAACCTGCCATTTAAGTCATAGTCTCGTAGCCTCCTGTTCTGTCTCACAGACTCAACATGCGGTGACAGCAGAGCCACGGTGCAGATAACTTTGAACATCAGACTGGACCACTGTCAGATGTTGACCTCTGCACCTCCATGAACAGAGCTTTTCTGAGATGACATTGTCTCCATGTTACTGCCAGATAAGGAGAAACCGCACACAAAGGGGCTCAATGGCACACAATTAAAATGTATTCTGAACTAAAATGATATTACCTTATTATACTATATTAGAACAGATTGAAAACGGTATGTGGGACTTAGAACTTAGACTGGATTTAGTACTATGATGACTTCAATCAACCCAGTCTCCTAGAAATACTATTTATATATTATTATTATTATGCTACAGAATATATGTTTCGTAAGAAAGGTAATGGCATCATAAGGAAACATTATTATAATTTATTCATAATCTGGCAAAATGTTGACACTAAAAGAATCAGTCAAACTTATTCACGACAACGTATTTCCTACAATATCCTCTCTTGCAATAAAATATGCGTGCTTTTAAAAATGTTGAGTTTGTGCAGGATGTTCCGTGTCGTGCTAGTGAGGATTCTCTCTGGCCAATCTGTGGTATGCAGAGTTTAATCTCCACCTTTTAGCATCAACTCAGTTGCTTAGAACCTTGACCGAGGTGGTAACAGGTACGTGCAAAAAATTGGAATTTTGCGAATGGAAAACCAAAAAAGATTCCATGCGAGTCAAGGCGAGTTTGAGCCTTGCCGTACCATGCAGAGGCAATGCGGCATTAGTTGCAGATAAACATAATTTCTAGGAGACAGACAAACAATGATAAAAGTCAAAAGTTGACTTCTGTATATCGTCCACAAATCCTCTTGGTGGACAACTGGGTGTACAAAGTGTGTGACTGAGACTGTGGTTCATATCCTGTGTCATAGCAACAGTCAGGGGTGTCTTTGAACCACAACCACGATCTACCCTGAACCTTAACCAAGTAGAGCTTGAAGTACATTTTTGACCTTTTGACACCTCAAGGGATAACACCTACTGTACAGTAAACCATCTATATTACAACAAACAAGTGGAGTGCTCGTCAAACTAAATTAAGTGCAGTCATTTTAATCTCCTACCAAACCTTATCCACAGAGATGGGAGATCAAATATATTTGTTGTTTTGGTATGAAGAAATAATTAAATCAAGCCACAAACAAAAGGAAATATAGTGTATAAATATATCTTGCCAATGTAACACTTTATAAAAGCTCTTTTTTCAATTTACACTCGTGCCACATTATTTATATTAAGAAAATGCTATGCTTCTCATATTCTCCACTGCCATTAGGTCTTTTCTTGCTGTTTAGAGCATAAGTAAAGTATACAATCAGCATTTACTTAAGTCTTGAGGTTTTTCCTTTAAAATCACTTAGAGTATAAAAGAAAACATAACATAATTATATTGGTCAATCAGCCTGGTTAGTCTCATATTAGATAGAAGATATGAACACTAAATGATTTGTCAATGATGTTCCACGTTTTCTCCTGCATGCATTGTTTGTTTTGACCAATCTGTTTAAAAGTTTAGAAATAACTTTAATCATTTTTCATTGGTTTCAAGTTTCTAGTCTGTATAAGCATTTGTATAGATTTATTTTTGAATGTGAACTTTGAGCTCAAATTCTCATCTGCTTTTCAATAGATAGTATGTGATGTTGTATAATAGCTTGATAGAGGTTTAGTACACTTAATAAGAACATATTTCCATTGTGCTCTGTGCCTGTATGCCTGTCTGGTGTTCCTCCAAAAGACACTGGACATACACTACACGTCTTTGAAAGCACTTGATCAGTGTGTTGTCCTGTGAACTCCAACAGTGTATCATTGTTGATCCTTAAGTTTGTTAAACCCAGCCAGCATTAGTGAGAATGGCTGCAATAGAAGCGTGTTTCTCTGTATTTTACTTTGAAGACTTAAGAGTGCACATGGTGCAGCACCAGGGTGTCAGACATGTTTTATACCAGAGCAGATTCAGTTTGACACAAAGCTTCCCAGATCAGGGCTGCTATAACCGTCCTCCTGGTTTGACATAAGAGCAGCTAACTTAGCCTCTGACCTCAGATGCAGGCAGCTTCTAGCAGTACTGACAGCAGAGCAGATATATAGATCAGATCGTAAATATAGAAGACATGTTGACACCTATCTGTAGTGTTTAATTTACTGTCTTGTTGCTTTAGTGGGTGGTTATGATGCAGTGAAAATCAAGTAGGATTCTGCTATTTTATCCAGTTTATACAATAGTGAAAAAAACAACATTATTTTCTATGTCATTTAACTCCTCCCTACAGAAAACTCTGACGCATACCATCAATTATGTCATATTGTGTTGTATATGTATGTTGTATCAGCTTATAAAGGATTTTTTAGAGCGAGTCTGTGAAGGAAAACAAATATGTAGAGAATAAATATATAGTAAAGTTGCAATGTTTGGGTTTTAAATATTTCCAGAGGAGAAAAAGTAATTGTATAGTATTTGAGAACTAATTAACAATGTTAAAAGTTTGTTTTATTCTATTTACATTTTCTATCTTGCTTTTTTTGTTTCTTGGCAAAAGTATGTGTATGTGATTCCACTGCTTTGGCTTTGAGCAGATCCAGTCATTTAACCAGTCAGTCAACTTATAGATAATGAGGACGGCGGCAGAATGGAAAAATAGATAAAGTTCATAGCCTCTTTATTGAAAGATAAACAGCAGGAATCAGTCAGCCTTTACTTAAGTGCATCACTGTATTGGATCAAAATCTCCAAACTTGCGCAAATAACACCATAAATCTGCATAGATACCAGGCCCCAATGCAAAACTATTGTAAACTGTCCTGTTTGGTACTTAATCGAATTACCACACAGACAGACCAACAGGCCCTAAGGCCCTTGCTGATCTGGAACCCTAAGGCCCCTGCTGGTCTGGCGCCCAATGGCCCTTGCTGATCTGGAACCCTTAGGCTTCTGCTGGTCTGGAGCCCAATGGCAATGCTGATCTGGAACCCGTAGGCCCCTGCTGGTCTGGAGCCCAATGGCTCTTGCTGGTCTGAAGCCCTAAGGACCCTGCTGGTCTGAAGCCAGGTTTCTAGGATAAAATATATTTTTTTATTTGTAATTTGGGTAAACCGACTCATTAAAAAATGTAATGTAACATTATTAAAAGTATCACTATCTCTCAAAAATTGGGAAATGAACAAATAACAGTAGAGGGTTATATTTACAATTACTATTCACTATTAATATTTTCTTTTACTTAAACTTGTCGGATGGTAATATAGAAAACAGGAACTGGACTCAATTGCAGACAGTAAAGGAGTCAGCAGAATGATTTCAGTGATTTATTACAGAAAAGCTTACAGAGACCGATTGAAGCAGGAAAACATCTCAGCGGGAAGACTTGACACAAGAGACACTTCACACTTGGCAAAATGAAACATTAGGATAAAGGCAGGTATGCTAAACACAGATGTAGTAAGAACAATGAAAAACTGGTTATGAAGAGGTAAACACAGAATAAGTACATAAGAAGAACAGGGTGATTAGACCAAAACCCATTCTCACCCCAACTCATCAAATACTGCTGCTTGGTCAGTGCAAGAAGGCACCCTGATCTCTGCATGAGACGCATGAGAAGCTTTCAACTAACTCCAATGTAAACCCACCCTCTTCATTATTAGACGCCATGAGAAACTGACTTAGTATAAAAAGCAAGATGGACACCACTATTTGTGTCCCATGTAGAACTAAAAGTCAGTGTTGGCTTTCAGTCGCTAGTCATGTGAGTTAATCGGAAACGATTGTGGTTGACGTTAATTTGACTGACTTACCCTCACTAAGTAGTTTTGTTGCCTAAACCCAAACTTCCTTTGAAAATACACTTTATATGTAACTAGTAGAAACTGACACGCTGTCCCTGCACCACCTAAAATGACACTCGAAGGGAACCTAGCTTCGGAGCACTGACCAAACGTTGGTATTTGACGAGTTAGGAATGGGAAAGTGTTGGATAAAACACAGTTTTAACAAATCAGGCAATCACAATCACAAAGGCAGAAACACATATAGTCAGATAAAATAAAGTAAAACCAGACATGACACATGAGGAAAGTGAACTTCCAAAATAAAACAGGAACAGACTAAGCAAAATCGCAGGCTCATGACAAAATTGCTAACATTTAGACTTGAGAGGCTCAAAACGTGTTAATGATTTCTGTATTTTCAATCTAAAATCATATTTCAGTTGCAGCATAGAACTCTTGTATCTCTCATGATCATGAATGGTTCCCCAAAGAAAACTTTCAGGTATCGGCCAAGGGGTACAGGGGTGCTTAGGACAGCTACACAGTCCATATAGTGAGACTACATCAAAATTAGAAATGTCCTTTTAATGTTTCGCAGCTTCTTTATCAAGCAAACCTGTATCACAGGTTCCCTTTAGTGCTTTCATATTGAAGTAGACAGCTTCCCGTTTCCAGCATGAGTAAAATTCTTACGTCAAAGTGCAGTTTTCAAGGTAGTAAAGGGGCATTTTTATGTCTGTGCCCAGGGACCAATTTCCTCGCAATTCATACTGGCTGTTGACCCTTCAGATACATAAATAATATATTTTTGTATATTTTAGAAAGATGTTCATTGTCCTCAGTTTTAACTGGATTCCATTATTCCTTGAAGATAAAATTAAACTGGTTTCAATTTGTGCTGTTTTTTTCCTCTTGTAGTGGAAGTTCTTGTCTTCCTTACCATACAGAAAACAACACAAGGATCAGTATTAGTTATGGTTAGATTCATCCCAGTGAGTCATTCTTCCAACTGCTTAGCACCCACTATTAAGTGTTCATCACTCTACTGTACCCTGAAAGGCTAGACGCAGAGAGCACCTTGTGATTTAATGGTGCAAAAATTGGAGTCAAGAGGAGCGCTACCTCTCCCTGAAGATTTCAGGTTCAATATTGCTTTAGGGAATACTGGTCAGCCCAAATCCCTGCAGGTCCCTCGGGGTACTCCCAGCAAATAGGTTGGGCTAGATTAATGAGCTTTAAAGCGGATCTTCGACTTGTGGCAGTGTTTGACTTTTTGAGCAGAGTGTGACCAGCTGACTCTCCCCTGAGACCTCCAGTCGGCTCAGTGCACTCTTTAATTAAAGGGAATCATTGCACAGTGGACGGATCCAGAGGGCTTTACTTAATACCTTAAACACAGCTCAATAACACTGGCTGGATTTCAAACAGAGCGCCTGATACGGTTCCATGGAAAGTCTCCAGGTTGGACAAACATGGATGGGGGAAGTCTTTTTGAAAAAGTCCTATGAAGCACATTTTCCTCTCCAGATTTAAACACATAAACAATTTAGTTTTAATTGTGAGATGCGATATCATGGTGCGTCACTAACTGCACTTTGTCCAACTCACACGTATACGTATAAAAAAAAATGCTCCCACCTATTTAAGTTATTGTTGATAAGTATTGTTGCTCATTATCTTTGTCGCTAGGATTAACAATCAAATCAAAAAGGAGAAGTCAGATGATCAGACCAGTTGCAAACAAACTTTCAGCTTAGCCTAATTTTCTTTAATACGAAAACAAGGCAAACATCTCTGGTTTAACTTCAACTGGTTCAAGATGCTTTCACTCTTGGTTTTACATCCAAAAAAAAGGATGCTATTTTGGCTAAACTTTGGATTTTTTGCAACCAGACTCCTTGGTTCTTTTACCTTTTAGACCTATATTAGCAATGCTGCAGCATTCTGAGATAATTAAATGTGGTCATAACAGATGGCCTGAACTACAGTACAAAAACACATGGAAACATAGATGTGGCAGTTACAGAAATGCCCATTTGCAGAGTTTTTGCAACGCTCACATGGTTTGTTTGGGAACTGACAAGAGATGGATGTGTCACATCAGAATGTTTATGTGAGTTAGGCTTGGAGATTTATTCCTGATCTTTTTTTAAGCTCATTTGAAAGACAATGTAAAAGGACCTATTTTATCATTTAGGTTGGTTTATCATTGATTTATTCCCCAATGGCTTTCAAAAACCCAGATTGTGCTCTAGTGTGTCAACCAGTTTGGTCCAATCCACATTTCAATCAAGTGACACTATGATTGCCGCTGCAAAAGCCATCCCTTCATTTCCCCTGATTGTGCTGGAGATTTAGCAGTTGACTCAACACCTTGGCTAGTGACTTGTGACAGGCTGAGGAAGGAAAACTCAGCAAGGCTAAGTAGCTGCAGCAGGGTGCCATAACACAGCAGCCCCTCCTCCGCTAATCCCAGTGCAACAAGGAAATGCCAGCATACATAGAGAGCTTTGATCTAAACAGCCTGCATTAAAGACGTTCAAGATAAACTACTATTCTGACATTTCCCTAATCCTTGCAGCATTACCTTTTAGCAAGCATAATCCAATGAGCTGATGAACAGTTGGGTCAAATATGGAATCTCTGGAGATATAACACATCTGCTTTCATTTTGATTCATATCATAACCTCAAACTTCTAACAATATGCATTTGTGTATGTTTTCTGATCATGTTTAATGTGAAGTTAAATTTTCTAACTAAGATTTTGGGAATATGCCTACAAAGATGGAGCTCAACCCTGCACACTTACCCTAACTGTAACCCTAACTCTTTTCATTTCAAAGAACTAAAACATAAGCTATAACCACAATTTTTCCCAAACCATAATCATTATTTCTGTGGCATAAATAACCAAACTGTAGTTGCCATAAAAAGGTATTGTAGAAAGAAGGGTTCTGAAGCTGTTCGACAATCCCAAAAGCATTTTAGATGGAGAGCCTTTGATCTACTGACCAATCATTACTCTCCATTCCACGTTGTTAGTTAGAAGGGTGTGAGGAAGCATTTTCGAGTTGCCCCAACTGTGACTCTCAACTCTCAGTGAAGCTTGAATTGTAAAAAAAAGGAATAGATTCAGGACTTCAACAATTTACAGATTGTATATGTGCACAGACTAATTCTGTTCATAGTGTAAATCAAAAGTGAATTCTGACTTTAAGGAAGTAGAGCAGCTAAATTCAGAGGTATGAGGTTTGTATACAGATTAATCCGAGAGTCCAATGTGTCGGTATTTCACTCCTTTAAAGACTTTTCTGTCATGATTTTATTATTATTATTATTATTTATACAACATGAAATGCCAGTTTTACTAAAGATGAGATTAAAAAGGAGACAATGAGATGCAGAATTGACTATAGCCGCTGTAATCCGACGTACAAAGGCGTGTGTGGTTATTCTGTAGTAGTCTGGAGTCATTTGCATGAGATTTAATGAAGGTAGAGACAGTGGAAAGTCAAACTGTCACTGCGCTCTAATGCAGCAAATCAGAGGCTGCAGACCATCACCGAGGGTAACTACAAACCTTTACTCTTGATTTCCTCAGAAATCATCATCAGAAGCTGTATGAGACCAATCCATCCATTTTTTAATGCTTTTCTGGGGGTCAGGGGGGAAGAGGTGGGCAGCAGGCTTAGCAGGGTATTCCAGACATTTCTCTCTCCAGCAATGCTCTACCTGGGGAACCCCGAGGCGTTCCCAGGCCAAACGAGATATATAATCCTTCCAAGGTCTAACTCTTACCAGTTGGATGTGCCCAGGAAACCTCTGAAGGGAGGTGTCCAGGAGGCATCCTAATCAGATGCCTGAATCCCTCTGGATGCCTGAGCTCCTCACCCTAAAGATGAGCCCAGCCACCCTTGAAGGAAGGTGATTTCTGCCACTTCTATCCGCAATCTCATTCTTTCAGTCACTACCCAAAGCTCATAACCATAGGTGAGGGTCTGACCATATAAAGATGGACTGGTAAATTGAGAACTTTGCCTTACAGCTCATCTCCCTGTTCACAACAACGGTCTGGTATAATGGTCGCATCACTGCTGACACTGCACCATACCACCTGGCCACCTCACGCTCCGTTTTACCTTCACTCTTGAACAAGACCCAGAGATACTTGAATTCCCTAGCTTGGGGCAGTGACACACTGCCAACTCGGGGGGTTTCCAGCAGAGAAAACAAAGTTTTAAAAGAAAAATAATCTATGTCGACATGAGCGTTTCAGTCTCATTTTCAAAATGATATCAGTCCACACGGCAACCTTTGAAAACGCATATATCACATGACCATTCGCGTACACTGGGCATGATGGTGTAAACAGGAAGTAGATGTTCTACACACTGCAGTTTCAGAAAATACTGCGGAGGAAGAACCTCTTAATGGCGAACCCTTCAATGACAAAAAAGGAACCAGAGATTTCTTTGCTTGAACCGATGACGAGGTCAAACTGTAATTCAGTCATGTGATGGGGCATGATGAATCAGGGAAGGACATATCGGGACTGCTAAGGCCCAATCAAGTAGCGAACGCGGGTGTCTACATCATCGTTTCCAAACATCTCCTTTTTACGCCCATCCACACTAGGACGTCACCCCGGAGTCTTAAAATGTATCCGTCCTCAGGAGCATTTCCAAACTCCTCTGTTTTTGGTGCACTAAAACTCTGGCGTAGTGTGGACGCTCAGTGTAAACATAGCAAAAGATCTGCGTTTTAAAATGTAAACGTAGTAGTGTGGACATGGCCTCAGAAACGGAGGTACTGACTCTTATTTTGACCACTTCACACTCGACTGCAAAATACCCAAGTGCGTACTGAAGGTCACGGTCTAATGGAGACAATAGAACCACATCATCTGCAAAGAGCAGGGATGCAATTTTGAGGTCCCCAATTAGGACACTCTACTCTCCCCGGCTGCGTCTTGAAATCTGAAGCTTCATTAACCCTCGTCACCTTGCAAACAGCTGATAGTGACGGCAAAATGTCCGTGCTGCTTATCTTTCTCTGGTCGACTGACTGAAAACAGAGCTGGTGGGTAGGTCCTAAGTGATTTTTTGCAGTGTCACTCTGTTCTTCCCCTCTGATTGGCTGTGTGAGTAATGTATGGTCTCACAAAAAAGAAGTGTAGAGTCTACAGATTCTGTCTGAACCATATTTCTGGGCTGCATCATCGCTAAGGAATGATCATAGGGAGGGAACCCATGCTGCCTAGGGGAGAACGTGCAAACTCCACACAGAAGGACCGCCCGGGATCGAGAATCGAATCCGGGCCCCTCTTGCTGTGAGGTGACAGTGTTAGCCACTGCACCAGCGTGCAGCCCTCTGTGAGACCCAACTTAGCTAAATACCTTTTAATTCCTTGTTTGGTGGTTCCAGAGAATTTGAAACTCCAGCAGTGTCTGAAGCAAGCTATTTGTCTTCTTCCAAGTTTTCATTAATATTCTCCACCTGTACACGGGATGTGTGGTAGATTTGCAATATCTAGCCTTGGAGGATAATCGTGAAATCCCATTAAGCCTTTTGTGTTTACTGAGACAAAACAGCAGCCTTACTCAACGCCTCTCCTGTTTGGACTCCTGTGTTTCCTGTATTGCTGTGAAAAGATAGTGAACTGTTGATTACCTGCTAGCTACCAGCTGCAAGGCCCTCTCTCTAAAGAAATCAAATTCAATTCCAACTTTTCTCCTCACACTGTGGAAATGATTTTGGAAACATATTTCCACTATATCTGTAGCATCATAAGGACATTAATAAGAAATGCCTCATGCCTGGTCAAGGTATGATGAACTTGTCATGCTTTGACATATCAACATATCAGCACATTCTTCATCAGGCATTGCGACTGCACCTTTTAAGAGCCCATGTAATGCATTATAAATAAAGGCAGTTACCATACAGCCATCATACTTGGTAGATTATTTTCCACACTAAGTGCAAATGCTTCAATATTCCATTTGTTTCTGGAAGGGCAGATGCATTATTTTCAGCTCCAGCAGGTCAAGGGTAAATTCTAAACTTGTGCATGCAGATGTTCTGCTGCAAGTAAATTTAATATTTTTAGAGAGGATTGCTTTTTTACTCATTTTGGAAAAGTGAGTGGAAAAACTAGTTGCCAAATGTTCTCCCTGCAAACAAAGTTTTAAAAACCGTCCTTATAACCCGCAAAACAACAAACCACATTAACAGTCGTCCCAATTTTTTATAAAAAATGTGAACTTCTTCTGAAAATAGTGCAAGAAAAATGGCCATGGGACAAAAAGTTTAAAATATTTGTCCATTTGGAAGTATTCCTATTGCAAAGAGAGCCTTTGGGAAACATGGAGGGCCTTATTCATCTGCATTCATTAGATTATATCCTTAAATATCCTTTAAATCATTTGTGTTTAATTTGTGTGAACATTTTGTTAAGACAATATTACTTTGATTTGAACAATTCTGCAGCCCAATGAATATATATACCCAACGCCAACTGTCAGTGCCAATGCAGGCCGTCTTTTATTTAGTGAAAGGTTGGGTGAGGAGGTTTAGATGCTGCTGATTGGAGTTCATGTCCTACTTGGCTTCCATTGAGCATAATCCAGGGTTTTGCAGACCCAATATTATCAACATTATTGGCAGTATGGTTGTATTGTTACATATCAAGTAGTCCAATCACTAAGTGGTGTAGTGATAAAGTGATAGATTGTTTGGCTGCTGAATAAGTTTGCACCATGACAGAGAAACTCTTTTAGAGGTTAATAAAGATTAATCCCAGGATGTCAGGATTTCTACTGGTAAATATAGATTGTTTCTACACCAGGACAATAGCAATAATGCTATAAAGGGATATTACCAACAAAGTGTAGCCTCTCCACCTTTGTGAGGGTGTTATTATGTCATTACTTCAATTCAATTCAATTTATTTTGTATAGCCCAAAATCACAATTTACAAATTTGCCTCAGAGGGCTTTATCATTACCCTTAAATTTGATATGTCAGGCACAGAGATAGACACCAGCATGGTGTCCCTGGAAATGGGTGAGCTCTTTTCTGTTTTGAGAAAGGAAGTGGTTATCACAACAACACTTTTGACCTGTCAAAAGTGCAACGCAGCAGTTTACCACTGACAAGTATACCAGCTGGCTCACAGCTTCCATTTACACAACAGCCTCTGTTATGAATCAGGAGAGTCTTTAACCATCACTGGGGATAAAGTTAGTTTATTGGGAGGTTTAGCTAGCTAACAGTACGCAATGTTGATCACCCATTAATCAAAGGTTTAATCTCAACAATGCCTATGGAATTTATTTGATACGGATATTCATACTGCAATATAAAAAATACAAGACTTTTCTCCGTAAATTTTGCACATCTTTAAGTTAAATCCATCAATCTGACGAACTTTGAGAGCAAAATGAAGAATCTATATGTATAAACTATTTTGTGCTTGAGTAAAGGATTTAATGATAAACTCATTGGTTGTAAAGACATGAATAGTGATGATAGCAAAAAAGTCACACCAAAAAAAGCCCCTGATGCATTGAGGACAGGGAGAGAGGCCGCAGCGAGCACTTAGTCAGCGGCCCCGGGAAGCTGCTAGTCCAGGCAAGGCTGCTGTAAAGCTCACGGTGAGCTGTTATGGCACACTGATTAACATGAACATTTTAAAAATGGCACTTTATATTAAAAAGGTTGCCGACCCCTGTCATAGATGGATTCTCATCTGCAAAGTGTTTTAGGGTTCACAGCAGAGAAAGAGCCAAGTCCCTAACTGACGTGGTTAGACAGCTACAAATACATGCAGGCTTTAGATGAGCCAACAGAGTGTGTGGTGCCTGCCCAACCAGAATACCGAGCTGTGGGTTGGCTGTCTCAACCTGCCATTCAGACTCATGAATCTCCAATCACAGCTCATGGCACTGTGCCCGGCTGAGGGACTGATATGATATTAGATTAGCACGTTAGAAATAGATGGCTCAAAAATAAAATGACCCAAAATGCAGACACTATTCAATTCTCCTGGCCATAGCTGTGGAATCAAAATACTTTACTGTGCAAGTATTTTCTGTTTTCTCTTCACTGTATGAGTATTGCTGAGGTGTGGTGAGCAAATGGAGATGTCTTGGAGATGGGCAGGTGATGGAGTGAGGAGCCCGGCATGGCCCATCACTCACAGTAATGCCTCCATTACCTCGGTGTGAGTGTGTGTGGGTGTGTGTGTGTGCGTGTGTTTAAAGCTCTAAGTGTGCCTTATTCTAAAATAGACATGCTCCACAGAGCCTGGAAGGCAGCACTACTGCCAGACATTTTAACCCTTATTCCTCTCTTAAATGTTAAACTTGTTGGTTTTTACCTTTTAAAACAGTGCACCTCTCCATTCATAGGTAATGGTGTGTAAATGACTGAGGAATTGAAATCCGGAAAGACAGGAAAGAAGAAATTGTCAATCATATTTTATGTCAGGTTGTTAACATACGCAGACACTTCAGACAAGTGATTTCCCCCAATGATTTATTTAATCAAGCCTAAACTTGGCCATAGTTTATGAAAGGCCATGTTAAAATGTTTGCTGTACAATAAAATTGTTCTTCTGTTTTGATTATTGAACTTTTGTACATCTCTGTCATTGACATGCTTGCTGGAGAATGTTTCAACTATGAAGACATTGGTTGGCTGGTTGTTCCACCAAATGAAAAACTCACTTGAAATATCCGTGGAGGATTAATCCTAAGGTTCTTGGAAACCTCCCGGACCTTTGCTCCAGCGCCACTGTCAGCACGTCTTTTTACTTGTTCATATGAAATACTTCAAATTAGTGGGTAGATTGCTATGAAATTTATTGAGCACATTAATGCTCTTCAGAGGATGAATTGTTATAATTTTGAATATAATGTAAACATTCTTTGTCAAAGCGTTCTGGCTCTGTAGTTTGCCCAAACTACATTTGCAGCACATGTAACAGAAAGCAGCTCTCACTTTCTCCTTGGACTTCCTAAGCAGTCTGCGGTTGTCAGCATGTTTTTCTATCAAAGTCCATCATGCATATTATTGCCCTTCGACTGTCTGTATATTGACGACTGTGTGTTGGACGTTTTGTTGCAAATGGTGAAAAACTCTGATGGCACACGTTAGCTAGCATGACGTGCACAGCTACACATTGATTCATGTTTACAGTACTTGATGTGATTCAGCTTTAACTGTTTTATCCTTCCTTGAAGTCAGCATGGCCAGTAAAAGGAAAATGATTATCAAGTAATGTCATGATAGCATTTAGCTAGCATGCTTTAGTAGTTCACTTTAGCTGTAATGTAATGGTAAATGGTAAATAGACTGTACTTGTATAGATCTTTTCTAGTCTTCCGACCACTCAAAGCGCTTTAACACTACATGACATAATTCACCCATTCATACACTGATGGGAGGGGCTACCATGCAAGGTGCCACCTACCCATCAGGACTCTAACTAATATGCACACACATACAGAAACCGCAGGCACAGATGGAAGCACTTTGGGGTTAAGTGTCTTGCCCAAGGACACATCGACATAAACTAGCAAATCTGGGGATCGAACCCGCTCTATCTCTGAGCCACAGTCATTTGATAGGGAATGATGTTGCTGACCTTTTACTGCTGTGTAAAGCTGGTGTGACCAACCCTTCTGGTCAAAAGGTCAATTTTCTACACAATATTCAATTTGTTATGGATATTCATAATACCCAGAAGATTAAGTCTATTGCTATCACCACACCTCAAATCTGATTGGCCAACCCGATGCAACTCCATTATCCTGAACTATGGTTGGTCTGCCTAGTCAGATTTTTTTGTGATTGTGTGATCCTCTTCCACCACTCTTATACTAAAATTCCCACTTGTATGAAACACGTTGTCCTAATATTTATTGAACATGATCCCCAGAGGAAGAACTCAATGTGTTTTCAGATTATTTGGTGGGATGAACATTTAAACTATGTTGTGGTGCATGATGTTTTCCCTTAAATATTGTGCCGGACAAAGGCGTTCAAGCGTTTTGTGTAATCAGGTGTCATTAAATGAAATATAGCTCACTTTCTAAATTAGAAACTCCTTCTGAAATTGTTTTGGCTTCATATGCTGCAGGTGTGGGTCATCTCTCAGTCACGTTATCTGTCCAAATCAATCACCTTATCAACTCACATGTCCCCTCTTTCTGTTTGATCCACTAACAACACAGTTTAATCGAGATCCCACAACACGGCAGAGTTTGACTGTCTTCCATTTTACAAGAACATATTTTCGTATGAAGTTTGCAGTCTTTTTGCTGCTCATGTGACCTCGTTTTGACTTTGTGTATTAATGTTTATTTTCTTTCTGTAGTTTTTCTGATATTTTTGACAGAGGAATATAGAGTATAAAAATAAAATGTTCAGCTACTTTTCCCAATAAACAAAGGAAACAAAGGAGCTGCTTTTCCTCGCAGGTGTCACCTTGTCTTCTGAGGCTTCATAAAAATCTGCTTTGCTGATGCTGCAATCTGAATTATTTATCCAGCTTGTAAGTGATCTACTCTTCCTTTCACATTGTGATGTACCTCGGTGCTTCTCCTGTGACTTGTCATTGACGAGGAGGACTGTTTGTTTTCCACCTTTTCATTTCACATTCTCATAGATTTCAGTGTAGATATAAACAGCATTGGTTGTTATATTTAATGCTTAAGGCAATACACTAACAGCGTTTGACTTAATTTTATACTATTTCCTGCATTGGTGTTAACTTGTGCTGTTGTAGACAACAGTGTATTTGTTGCTTGCTAAGGTGGCATACTGTAGCTGAGAATGATCGTTGTTTGTTGCTTGAGCAGCATGTTGCCGGTTATAGCAACATAAATCAATGTTTTTTGCATTAGGGGTCCATGGGGTGGAGGGGACCAGAGGGCGCTGTTGTACAGAAGAATTTATAGGCTTTTCTCTTTTTCAGACACAATAATGGCAAACTCAACTTTGTCTACTACATACATCATATTCTGAATGAAATCTCTTCTCTAGAAGCATATTGCTTTGTGGTGTGTGTAACTTTATCTTTGTGCCTGAAGCTGCTTGCCTGTTTCCTCTTGGGGGGGCACAGCAGACCTGGCCCTACTGCACTTGTAGATCTGGACCAACAAACCATATGCGCATGTGTAGCGCACGTTCAATGTGAACCTTCAGATCGTGAGTGGTGCCTGATGGCCAGGGCCCCTAGAAGCATCCCATTGGTTGATTTTAATGGTGCAAGGGTGTACACGTCGCTAGCTAAAGAGGGACTGATATTGTACTTACGTTAACGTTACAACAGTATTGATGACTCGTGTGGATTATTTAACGACAGTACAATTTAGAACTTTACCACTGGAGCAAATATTGGATGTATAATGTTTGGGACAACATCGACCGGATGACCATATAATTTAAGAAGGAAAAGATTTAAAAAAAATAATTCAACCATGAGTGGTTCAAAAGAAAAACTTGGCTAACTGCTTATATAAAAAAAGCCTTGTTTTTCTTTGCATATCTTCTTTTGGCAGAGGAAACTGTCTGGACAGCAAGTGGATTTTACAGACTCGAAACATCTTTTGTGAAGGCTGGTAAAACACCAGAGTTGTACATTGCATGTGGATAATGCGATCAAGTTAAGCTTACTGGGAACTACAACCGTTGTCTCTGAGCTTGACGGTGCCTACAGACGTGGCTTTGAACAATATAACCGTCAGACGGAAGAAAACAGGTTTGTTCTTGGTGGAAAGTGCAAAATTACCTTGTGTGGACATGACAAGTCTGCCGGCTCATTAAACCCTGGCATTTTTAAATACATATTTGAGACTATGTGCGAGGTAGACTCCAGGCTAAGGAACTATTATGAGGTTCAACCCTATTTTAAGGCCACTGCAGCCCTTATTCAAAACACACTTTTGGATTGGATTCAATTTACCATGTTTACAAGGGTGAGGTTGCTAAACTGATGACAAATGCACCTTTCGTTGCTGGTAATGAGTAGTCTATTTCATGTTGAGAGATCTTTAACATTGTCCTTTGGTGGTTTTATATGTTGGTCTGGTAAGATATGTCGTCAGATCTTTATTGTGTAATTTTAGATGGCATTATTCGGCTGGAATTTAGTCATCTCTGCTGTTGGTGATACATTGGTCACAGCAATCGCAGCGTCTCCCATCTGTCACTCACGCGCTTGTTTGTGAGATTATGGTTCAATGTGATATATCTATGGTATGTTTGGTTTGCATCATAAGATTTTCTTGTATGAATATCACCAGAATACCAAAATAGCCAGCAAGTTTAATTAGCATATTGTTAACTGGTTGTTGTTAGCATGCTTTTAGCATGCATAGCTATCTTATATTGTCTTTAAATTCTAGTACTCTTTTACATTCCAGTGTAGAACAACTGTAAACATTGCCCGGACAGTGGGAGTAGATTAAGGCCCAGCAGCTAATTTTTGCCCAAAGTCTTCCTAGCTGGTTAATCTGGTTGTGGAAGATACCATTAGGCTGTTTAGAAACTGTACAATATACTAATATACATTTACACAGCATGCTGTTTAAGTTGATTCATTTTAACATCTGGTAAAACTTTAGCTATTTAGCTTTGACGTTTTTAGCTATCTAGTGAACAGCAGACAGTAATATTCATCCATTTTACCAAACTGAATGAATTACTGCCTCCTTGTTGGTTGCCCCTGGCAACCAGTCATGTTACAGTTTACATCCATGTCTGTCCAAAATGCAGATTTTTTTATTTTTTACTAATGGCCACACCAATAAGATTAAATTAGATTCAACTTTATTTTCATTGCAAAAACTATGGGTTCTGAGACAACTTACATATAGTGTTGTCAATCTGTCCAGGGGGTAATAAACCTACAAGCAGATAGAAATGCTGCCATGGCCTTTTAAAGGGCATTGTGATACATTGATCTGAATGCTGATTCAGAGGTTTTGTTAAGATGTCCCATCTTATGATATTAGATATAGGCGGGCTATGTCGGGTATCAACCTGATATACATATGTTATAGCTGGTCAAAGGACGAACAAACAGCAGGGCCTGGTTTGGTCTTCAAAGTCTTGTCATATACGTGCCTTGTGGGTCACGTGCCCACTGGGACAACTCCTGCTATCTCAGATTGCCCATCCATCCCTGTGAGTGTGTTTAACAGGCCTTCTTGTCAGTGAGACAGGAAACGGAGGCCGAGGACCTGCTTCTGCACAGTTTTCCAACCGCCAATCAGACGATGCAAGCCAGTGCTGTGCACAAACAAGCGTATTGAATAAATGTTAAAAAGCAGAGCGGGCCCTGAGCTCTGTAATTATTAATCAAGAGTAATCAGCGGAACATAATTGATTTGTTAATTGCGTTTGCTTTCTTGAGCTAGACCCAAAACTTTGCTTGCATTAAATTAAGGATGCTGTCATTGCAGTTGAAGCCTGCAGTGCTATGTTGTGTAAATGTGAAATGTCTGCTGCTAGTTTTTTTGAGCAAAGTGGCTTTCAGGCCAGTCACTATAACACAACAAAGGGTATTAAACAATAAAAGACAAAAAGCCTACTTCAAATAAAGTAATAACTTCATTACTCGCCATGACTTTTGAAACACTTAAGTTCAGAACAGATACCCCAAAACATCAAGCGTTGTGTGTCTGTCAGTATACAGATTATTATTATTTTGAGAATTGCATGGAAGTGTGCTCATCTACCGTTATATATCGAACTGCTTTAAACTGTTGAAGTAAAGTGAAATTGCCATATCTGCCTAAGAGACTAATTATATGTAATTTGCTAGCATCAGCAAATTTCCTTTTCATTGGTTCTAATGTGCTAATGTTGAGCGAACACGCAAAACAAGAAACACATACAGCGGTCACCATCTCAAGGCACATAATACATCTTTTACTTGTTTGGATTAAACAAAAAAATACATGACTGATGAACACTCATTTGCTTTCACAAAATATGTATTTAGACTGAATGAAATGAATCGCATATGAAGTCAGGGCAAAGACTTGAGTGGTCCGAACAAGTTGAACGGTTTCAACTCTGTTTTCAACAAGTGAGGAATGTCTGTCATAGTATAATCTGTATAATTTCACTAGATGAACCACGGAGAAAGGAGGACATGGGAGAATAACTAGGGCAATGACAGAAAGAACTAGAAAATGCATTTCCTGCTGAAAATGCGTTGGAATGCTGAAATTTGAAGCTGAAATATTTGAAAATAACTGAAAATACAGAAAACAGCTGAAAATACAAAAAAACTGCTGAAAATACAAAAAAGGGAAACTACCTGCTGAAAGGTTTTAAAGCCCAAAAGTATTGAACTGAACTGATGAAAATCCTTGTAGTTGAAATGTATAACTGGAAAAGTTTGAAGCAAAACTGCAGCATCTAAAGAATCCAAGAGATGAATTACAATCCAGGAAAAGATAGAAACTAAACGATTTTACTGTCACAGTAATAGTCGTAAAAGTAGTAGTAATAGTAGTAGTAGTAGTAGTAGTAGTAGTAGTGGTAGTGGTAAAAAATAACTGAGAAAATGTGGAAATTTGAAATGACTCCTGAAAATATATTGAAGCCCAAAAGCCAAGAACTGCTCTGTTAAAAAACCTGGTAGTTGAATTTTAAAAGTGTCAGAATTGGAAGTTGAAGAGAGGGAGAGAGAGAGAGAGAGAGAGCGAGAGGGCGAGAGAGAGAGAGAGAGAGAGAGAGAGAGACGGAGCGAGAGAGACAGACAGGGAGAGAGAGACAGAGAGACAGGAGGTATTACAATGCCATTGACTGAATATCTCCAAGTCATTTTTTTATGTCTGTGTGTCTGTATGTCTGTGTCAAACTGCAGTAATTAGCTCATCACAAACACCTGTGTGCTCCCACATCAGAAGGTTTCCATGGTGATTACTTCAAAGAGACTCCAGTTCCATAGGGTTAACATGGAGTTAAAACCTGTCAAACTATCTCATTATCTCATATAACCGTAGCTCCTATTGCTTTGATATCCGAGATTGAGAGGAAGGACGACTTGATGAACAGATAGTGCGAAAGTTGGGTCTGTAGTGTAAATAAAAGTGGCTTTTATGACTGAATAGAAATCTGGTACAGTTGTCTGTGCGAGATCTTTTTGGAGTCAGAGTTAACATGGGTCTCTATGGAGCAGAGAGGTGGATTTCCTCTCACTCTCAGACATTTCTAGCCAAATGTGTGAATCTGTTGGCTTCCGTAGTCATATGTGTAGGACAAGCACAAGATTAGCTACATTTATATCTTTAAATGATGCCTGAAGAGTGAAAATTGTGGAATCGGGAGCAAAATACAAATATTTTTTTCGCAAGAAACTGATGCACCTCTTCGCTCTGGCGATGACATCACGCACTCTGGGCAGCGCAATACATACCCATTATGAAGTCAGAAAAGGTCTGAAAAAAGCATCATACTAAAACGCTGGCAGTTCAAAAAGTATAAAATATATGAAAAAGCTGAATCATACAGTAATATTTGAAGATTTTGTCAACATTTAAAAGTGTAAATGGTGTCTGTAGCTGAAAGTATGCAGAACCTTTGAGCTTTTAAAGTTGAAGAAGTTTAAGAGGATTTGAAGATTTTCTCCATAGGATCCCATTCAAAATAAAAATCATAAAAAGCTTAATAATTCAAAAGGTTGAAAAGTTAGAAAAGTCATAGCCTGCGTGTCCTGAAAGAGCTGAACATTTTGATAGCTGAACGGTTTCTGCAGCTGAAAGTATGAAGGAAGAGAAGAGGTTTAAAATACGTACGGAAGAAATAGAAGAATATTAAAAAGTTGAATAAAGAAGTGAAGAACAATAGTTGGAATGCTTAACAGCATTCCAACTAACTAGAGTTCTCTCACACATAAAATGTGGGATTGGTGCTAATGTTGCTTGCTAGCTATAGTTAACTTCTGTGCAGTTACTGCATTGGCTGTTTTGAGCAATTAAACGCTGCAAAAAAAGTAGTAACATGTAAATTACACTTTCAACTCAATTTAATTTGAAGCGAGTGCTGCCAAGCTTATTTGAATTTAAAGAATATGTTTGGTGATATTCTATATTTTTGTTATTGTCCTCTGAACCATAGAGCTCCATTAAAACACATCAATGTTGACCTCAACCTGCTGACACAAATATGCACAATGTGGATTAATCCGCCGCTGAAAATAATCCCAATCAAATGCACAATTTCATCCTGTTTGAGTAAAATTTGCTAAACACTACAGTTTGCTGATGTTTAAGAAAATTACTTTTTTTTAAAGATTAAACTATATATTTGTGAGCCTGTTTTCTTCCGTAGGGACCGATGGGCTTGGGGCTGAGAGACAGAGACGGGGTAAGGGAGTCAGAAAGTATTAAAAGACGGACTAACACCTTGTTAGTGTGGTTCTTTCCATTCGACTTTTTGAAGACAATACTGAAAGTCCATCCTTGAAAAAGAGATTTTTAATCTCAATGGGACTTATCTGGTAAGTCAAACATGGAATAATGCCATTCTTATCCCATAAATTATCTAAATATATTTTCCCACATACTGTGATAAAACTCAATTTAGCCTCAAAACCTGCGGTACATACAGTACATATTCATCCATCAACTCATTTTGACTGATTCAATTTTAAAACTTCAAAAATGAGAAATAACAGCTGCTTATAGATAAGTTCTACATCTCTTAAAACCTGCACAGGCGTTTCAAAGCATGTTCAATAAGTAGCATGCACATGCTTAGATGATACCCAGAGAGATTTTCAGGTTTTAATTTTTACAACAACACAGGCAGGAGCTCCTCATTGGTGCAGATGTTGTCTTTTATTTTGACACCAATTTTATGAGTCGTCACTGCTAGTGCAGCTGTCACACCAACATTGTCTCCATCTCCCTCTCCTCTAACAGCTTTTTGTTTCAGCTGTAATTCTTCACTGTCTGATTAAACCGACATGCAACTGTTGAGAGAAACATATCCACACAAACTGCAGCAGGGTTCCCCGACTCTGCTTTCCCTTCTCGTTATCTCCACCTGGTGTGGCTGCCTGTCGCAGCGAGATGAGAGACTCGAGGTGTAAGATTGCATGCCCATCTCCGATTGAATCAGTGGTTGTCTGCTGTCAGTTATCTCCCATGTGTTGGGGATCGTCAGGTAGTGCTCCTCGATAAGGCAGACAGGAAGCCGCACACTTGATCCTGTCGCTGACGGGTTCCTCTCTCAGACAAAAGGCAAATGAAGCCTCCCTCTTTCCCCTTCTCGCCTCCTGATAAATCAAAAGCAATTTCTACATGCTGCCCACTCTTTGTGCCTAATTCAAACATTTGAATTATTCTGGTCACTGCTCTGATGTGCAGATTGCTTAGTGGGGAAGTATTTTAATCAGGCCGGTGTGAGATACTTCCCATTTTCATTCCACTAAACAAACTCCTCTGATTGCTTTACTGTTAGAGATGATAGTTAAACTCAGCCCGAAACATATAACTAGCTTGTTTGTTTGTTTTTCTCTCACATTATTCCCTGTGGCTATCCTTCTTTTGCACTTCAGTGATTAAAAATTGCACTTGGGAAATCAAGGATCGCTTCCATTCTGGCTGGTGAAACCAGACGGGAACCCTGTAAGACATCAGCGTATGGCTTATTTTCCCGCTGAGTGCCCTTGTTGCTGCCAGTGTGCCCTTCTATCTGAAGTTCAAAGGTCTTTACAGCTCCAGTGTTCATCTGGACTCCCTCCGCTCTCTCTGAGTCACTGAATGTTGACAGTCCTTTCCGTTCCACTCCACTGGCTTCACTCAAATTTCACACTTGTCAGGCTGACTGATTCCTGAAACAGCTACAAGCACATCTTAGTGTACCCCCCCCCACCCCCCCCACCCCCCCCACCCCCACCCACCCAGCCCATGCCATGCCCTCTATCTTCTGATGGCTTCAGATAAAAGCTGAATCAGTCACAACTGGTCCCATTCCTGCTCATCTATTTTTAAATAATCAAATTTAAAATTCAGGCAAATATCTTAATTGAAGAATGCTGTAGTATGAAATGATGGAGAGGTTTATTATGATTTGAGACATTTGAAGCTTGGATCTTATACTCCTTTTTGAACATATTATATTTATTTATTCATTAATTTTAATCCGAATTTGCTGCGCCCACCTCTGTTGCTCTCCCTGAGGTGTCTTCCTTTTTTTCCCTGTTAAAGGATTTATTTATTTTCTGATGCGAGAGTCCAAGGACAGAGGATGTCCTATGCTCTACAGACTGTAAAGCCCTCTGAGGCAAATCTGTGATTTGTGATTTTGAGCTATACAATTTAATTGAATTGAATTCATTTGATTGGTTATTCTTTTTTAGTTTTCTTATTATTCCGGGAGAGGGTGAATACAGGTATATTTAGACAGATAGTATGAGGAAAATATCGTGTTTTTGAACATTAAAGCACGTAAACATGTTTTAGTAGAAACCCAAAATACAAGTATAAACTTAAAAAGAAGGCTGCCATCCTTACAAAAAAACCTACATCTATGTTGAAATCATTAACCTGCCAACCTTCCACCAATCTTGTTAATCAGCAATAAACTACTAGCCAATCAGAGGCAGACTAGGGTGTGTCTTAGGAATGTGGGTGGGGAAAATAAATAAATCAAACTACCATGAATAACAGGCCGTGCAAATGTCAATGAGGTCATTTGGCATATGAATGAGAGGCCACTTCAACAAAAACTCTACTAGCAAACGTACTGCTAGTGTGCCATTGGTTAAACTACAGCGAGCCTAAGGTTGCGACTCCTGACCCAATGTGATCTCATGATAATGACTCTAGTCTGTCAGGAGCCAAGGCAGATGGGTAGTGGTAATGGTGGAAGGAGGTGGTAGAGGTGGATGCTGAACAAATAATGTGACTCTGACAAAGAAAACCACTGTGCACATCCCATCTCCAACTAACGATCAACATTAGTTCGTATTAACCAAGAATTAGAATTAGTTTGTATTAACGTAATCACTCCATAAGCTTGACAGGGCATTTTAAAAAATACTAAATAAATACATAATAAATACATTTGGAATTTACTTAACTTTAATTTAAATATTATATATATATATATATATATATATATATATTTGTGTTTGCATTTTACATATCACATCACGTTTCTCTACCCTTTGTCTATCTTTGTAATTATAGTTTAAGTCTGGACATTACTACTGTGTATTGATTTGAATGGACAGTTCCAGCAGCAGTTTCCACAGATACCATCCTGTTACAGACAGCAAATGCTTGGAGTTACTGTTGCCTAAATAAGCATCTTTAATCCAAAGCTATGTGAAAACCCAAATACATGTTGCATGATGTGTGTTATGGGGATAAGAGTGGTGGTGTATTGCAAATAACTGAATTGGAACACAACATGGCAGATAACACTGAGCTCATCGTAGAGAGCTTGCTGGTGATAACCATGTGTCGGTCAGAAGCACTCGTGCCATGTTGAACTATGTTGCCCGTTGCTTTCTAAATCTCCCTTTCTGTGCCTGGCATCTGCCTCTTTATCACCCCGGCCTCCTCATCTCCTTCATCCAGTCTTCTGCCACTTTGAGATGGCTCTCCTCTCGACCTGTTGGAGTGGAGAGGCCCATCTGCGGGCTTATCTTGTTCCACCGGAGAGCAGTAAACACTCATTTTTGTGGCTGTCAGTTTGGTGAAGGCAGGCAGCCATGTGGAACACAAAGCAGCATCAGCGGCATTCCAAACAGTGGGAATAGAACTGGCTTTTCTATTCTCTCCCCGCCCAGGGAACAATGGCATTGCTTCTTAACCTGCCACATATTGATCGAGGGCTTATGTTTTGTGTGATTTGCTATTTCTCTATCCTGTTAGAGAGTACACGTCTATATATCCCATTCTCATGTGGAGAAACATATTACTGTACACTTTGCTTTCTTATTGCTTCTGTTGTTCAAAATGACTGCACAGTACAACCTTCAAGGCATCACAATGTACCTTTACAAAATAAATCATTGATTTTCTCTTAAAGATAGGGTTTTTATTGATTTTAAAACATGACATTCAGATTGAAAACGTCTGAATAGCTCATGGAGTTGCAGCATGGATGGGGTTGGTATTGATGAACTGATCCACTGATAAATACCTTTTAATGTGGTTGAATGCTCTAGAAAAAGCTAATAATTGGACTTTGATTAAATATTATTTTGTCATTATTTCCAATGTCCTGAAAGGTATAATTTTCATTTCTTTCCCGTAACACTTTATAATAACCATCATTAATAAATGGTAAATTGATAGTTAACTAAGCTTATTTTAATAGTTATTTTAAGGTCAACAAAAAATAAAGTGATAATAAATCATGTTTACTAATGCTATAATTTATGTTATTCTATGATTAGTTTGTGTCATATGAAAGAAATATTTTTTGTATCATTGTTGATAAGAGACATTATTTACATGCCGATTACATTAGTAAACTTTATTTACTTAACAGTTTATTGTTGCACAAGTTATGCTATTTTATATATTAAATATTATTATAGTAACAACCAAATAATTTGTAAACCTTTAAGAAATCTAAAACATCTAAAAACATTACATAAATAGATGGACCAGAAACAAAGTTTTAACCATTGACAAATATTAAGTATCTATCTAAATAACGTTTATGCGTTACAAACTATTTATTAACCATTTAACAAATCATTATAATCTTCAGCTGCAATGTTATAAAAGTCATGCAAATCAAGGTAATAAACGGTTTATAGGTGTTTTAAAAATAATTTGGTAATCATTAACACATACTTAATATAGTATATAATATATTATAATGTGTGCAATAATAAACTGTTAAAATAACATAAATTAAAGAATTACTAATGATTGATTAAAAATGTATTATCGTTTCATTTTAAGTAAAATAACAATAATAGTTTAATTAACTATCAATTTACCATTTATCAAGGATGGTTGTTATAAAAATATACAGTATGTCCTTCCACAACAAGTGAGAAGAATATATATTTACAGTTTGATTTGAATATTATGTGGTTGGCTGCTTTGGAGGCAACATGGTACGATGGAGAACAAGTTTGCGTTGCGTATTTGAACCATTTGGTTTGGTCGGTACCTCGTGTTTGGGTCTGGTGCCTCATGAGACAGCCATCTAGTGTTTTGTACCAAGTGAACACTTTAGTTTCCCAGCTAAGGAAGAAAGACATGATTAGGTCTGTCTCTGATGAGTTGGAGAACAGGTTCTGGTATAGATAACTACACGCCACTCTAAAAAAATGGGTTCAAATGCTTTCATTTGTAGACTTACAAAAACACAGGACGATAAGTCCCTTTATTGTCCATGTCACTGGAATATCAACAAACCAACCCCATTCACTGGCTCAAAATCAGTTGACTAATCTGTGTATCCAGTTTCCACTTGTTGGTTTTCAGCCAGATTGTGAGCAGAAAACACTGATGCAGGTGAATCACTCAGTAACATATAGGCTTTGATGATTCTGGGCCCACAAGTCCTCTGAAGGACCCCATTTCAGCTCCTAATGGTACAGAGAAATGGGTTTCAGGCATAGTAGATAGTATCTTTGTGTTTTTGTCTGGGAGAGATGAAAGGAGGCTGGGCTCCATATATGTGGCTGTGAAGATTGTGACTCGCTGCCTTTCTCATCTTCACCCCATTCTACAGAATTAATGACAGCAGCTCTATCATGCTATGGACCAGGGGGGCAGGGGGAGACAGTGGGGGGGGGGGTGAATGAAGGGAGGGGGATTACTGGGTTGAATCCCCAAATGAAATTCTGTTCTCTTTCTCTTTGGAATAACATGGCGTGGTTTTCTCTCTCTGTACACAGCCATGTCCTTCTCATTCCTCTGTTTTTAAACTCTCTCCGCCCACAATCTTTTATTTTTGTTCTGAAGACTGTTTTTTGCTTCTTTATATTTAAATTTATTTTACAATGGACACTGAAAACTGGCAGGAAAGATGGGAGAAGGAAGAGGACAAAGACATTCAACAAAGTCTGCAAGTTGTTGGTTCTTTTGTGCAGACAGTACATTTAAGAAGTGCTCTGGATAGGGAATGGACCCACGCTATCCTGACAGTTCATCGGACTTACTGGACAGTTTTCAGGATTGTGTTATTGCTGCTTGTGTTTACTGAAATTAGTGTTTCTATCAATATTATTGATGTTGATGTCGTTAGATTTGGTCCCTATTTTTAACATGACAAAAAAAAGGTTTTGATTTGAGTTATTGTTGAACTTAATGTCACCCTCGTGTCCTTGAACTTACTTGAGTGAATCCATATCAAGGTATTGAATGCCTCCAACCTGCTGTGGAGCTTTTCTGTGGCTGACCTCCCCAGAAAAGATGGAGGAGGTCCTTCATATCAAAGGAGTCGAACTGGACTTTGTGTTCACTGCTCTTTAGGCGGTTGGGGACTTAACAATAATAGTTTGATTCATCACATCCTCTGCAGAGAAGGTTTTCTGGAGGTACCACTGACCACCACATCCACAAGGGCCAGTTCTCACTCCCAACCCGTCAGCTTGGTCAGTCTGTATGCAACACATCAGGCTTTCTACTAAATCCACTGTAAACCCACTCACATCCTCATTAGATGTCCTCATTAGATGTCATCATATCAAAACACAAAGTCTACAGACTCACCCGTGTCTCTGATAGGCTTAGTCTTGTTCACTGGCATTTGTCTTGTGCTTCTTTTTATGTGTCAGCATTAAACACATCAGTTTGTATACCTTATTTTACTCTTCACCTCATATTGTAGTTATTATCTTAAAAAAGTAAAATGGAAATATAATAAGAACAATGTCTGTTATAAAGGTATTCGAACATTAGCAAATGCTAGCATGCTAACTGACTGAACTAAGGTGATGACAATGATAAACATAAACACTAGTATGTTAACACTAGTCATTGTTCAACCTCCGTGCCTCAGAATGCCGTCACATGTGGACTGCACATGTGACAATGACTGTGGATCAGTGGTAGAGCAGTGTCGTCTTTCAAGCAAAGGGTCAATGGTTCGATCCCTGGTTCTGCTAGTCCATGTTGATGTGGGCCAAGACACTTAACCCTGTGCTTGTGTGTGAATGTTGAGTGAATGTTAGATAGATCCTAATGGGCAGGTGGAACCTTGTATGGTAGCCCCTGTCATCAGTGTGTGAATGGGTGAATGGGTGAATGATGACATATAGTGCTTTGAGGTCGGAAGACTAGAAAAGTGCTATACAAATACAGTCTATTTACTGCTAGATACAAGGTGTCCTGATGACTATACTATATATTGACTTGTCCTTGTCCTTGGTTGTGGGCGTATAATCACTGTGCCTTCTTTTTGTACTGTTTGAATACATTTCCACCCAATCAATCCTGAGGATCATGGCTACCATTGTGATGTTACTCCAGTATTCATTATTTCAACAATAAAAATGTACCTTGGAATGGCTGTGATGAGTTGACTGTGTGTAAGTGTGTCTACAGTATGTGTGTGTCAGGTGATCCATCACGTTTGCCGGCAGTAAACAACCAAGGTGGGGAAGTGCTTGATCTTCCCCAAAGCTGCAAGCCGCTGATAGGTCCCACATCTCAGCACACCACCCCTCATATTTCTTCATCTAATTGGATTGCAGCCTGTCAGCGTCTCATTGTATACGACCTCCTCCTCCTCCACATTTACGGCATTCTGCTGCTGATTGCTTAGCTTGGAGCTTCCTGACACAGCCTAAGTAATGACTTTGCTTCATAATCTTTCCTATCCCTTCATATTTGTCTCTTTCTCGTCTTGTCCTCCTTCTCATTCTCTGTCTTTATATAGCTACCTTTTCTCTTACTGGTGGTTGTTTTCTCTTGCCCCCAATCCCCTGATGAAGTCAAATAGTCTCCACACTCTTTGTTTTTTTGTAGCAATCTGTCACCAGGGACATCTTGTTCGGTTATGCTGCTGCATCTCAGGATTGATGGAGACAGCAGGTGGACAGATCCAAGATGGCATTTGGGCTGTAGCTGCTGGACAGTGGCAGTGCAGTGCAGTGGAGCTGACAGACACTGTGCAGCCCAACAGACAGTCTGAGTGGCGAGTTCATATCAAACCTCAGTTTGACTGATGGTCGTCAATCTATAGTCAGAAAAATATTTTCTTACATTTTCACTTCCAGTGGTACGCAGAGAGTTTCAGTTTCATGCAGTTTCACAAGGTTTTGAGATATCTTGGAGATATCACAATGGAGTTGAAGATCTTTTTTTTGTGCTCCCAAATCAATGAAAATTACATTTAATGGGGCTCCTTGTGGTTTCAAGGTTTGAAAAGTCACATTCCCAGTTTGAATCTGGGCTTGAACGTTGTCAATAGTCTTCGCAACAACTATTCCTTTAGTAAAAAGTAATTCCAGAGACAAACTATTTTGGTTATTTGGATGAACTGACCCTTCAGTCATACTTCAGTTGTCACATGTGGATAGTGTGGCTATAACCAACAGAAAAACATGATCAATGAATTGACGAAATAGAAGAATTATAGAACTGTTGGATTTTCTTTGTCATTTTGTGAGTCCTTGGCCAGGTCGTGCTGGGAAAACCAGATTTTCTGTCTCATAATAATTACGGCTCCTTAGAATGTTTTAGGAATTCAATTACAACCAAAATGTGAAACTGAAACACAGACCAAAAGTGAGATTAGTGTACCGTGGGTGATGCTGTTCATATTAATCTAGATATTTTATGATATTGAAAAAATCACCCAATTACATATTAAGATTCAAATGGATGTTCTAAACCAGTGGTCCCCAACTACCGGGTCGCGGACCGGTACCGGTCCGTGGGTCCCTTGGTACCGGGCCGCAAAGAAAGAATGAATGAAAAAAATATTTGATTTATTATCACGGTCTGAAAGATGTTTTATTTTGAAAGATTACCGGATAAATCCTCCTGTGCGTCTGAGTGTCTTGGTCACGTGATACGTTACCCCAAACAATTAAGCCCACAAGCGAGTAAAAATGAGTAAAAACAAAGGTCTCCGGAGAGCTTCTTTGAAGAAGAAGAGCCTACAACTTCCAAGAAAAAGAAAGCTGCATTTAAAAGACAATATCAGGAGTCCTACTTACAATACGGGTTCATCCTACAGGTGATTCTCACGTGCCCACTCTACTTAATATGTGACGATAATTCGGCGTAATGGTGAGTTGTATTTTGTATGTACTTTATATGTTTTATGCCGATCGTATCATTTTATTACGTCATCTTTATTACGTTATATTTATTGCCCACACCTTGAAGGCCGGTCCGTGAAAATATTGTCTTACACGAAACAGGGCCGTGGCGCAAAAAAGGTTGAGGGCCACTGTCCTAAACAATGATTTGTGCTGGTATGTTATGCAGATATTTTCAACAAAAAAACTGTCTCAATCATTCACTTGGACTACATATATTTGTAGAACAACATAATCTTACATCATTATGATTTCTCTGACATTTGATAATCACCCAGCCCTAGAGCATTGAGACACTTTGACACTTAAACGCAACACGTTTAGAGAAAGTATGGTATCCACACTCCTATTGTTATATTAAGCTTGAACTCCAGAGAGCACACAGGCTTTCATAGTAACATATCCTTTTTGTTATTATATTTTACACTTTGAAGAAATGTTGCACACAAGGGCAATGCTTTGTGAATGTAAACGTGGGGCTACTTGTGTCTTTTAGAGTTTTGGCAGAAGTGTTAAACAGACCTGCAGCTTTTGTCTAGCACTTTGAACAGTGCTTCTACTGGTGAAGACCGGATGAATAGCATTCCTGCCTGCTTCTTATCTATGCACACAGACACCGGCAATGGCCACTTCTGTTTTACCACACCATTAACAGCATGCACCTGTGTGCTCGCCACAACATGCAGTTATCAATCTGTTCCCAGTTAGCATTCAACCATTTGCGCAGGTCTGAATGAATTCATGCTATAGGTCACACATAGCAGAGAGAGCATTGCTTTGTATTGTCTCAAAGTGTTTTCCCTCTAAATCACAGATCCTGGCATTGCTGAGGCGTAAGACTGCCAAATAATTCCATTTGCTGTTGTTTGATAGGTGGATCCAGGCTTCTCTCTAGGGCTTTTTTTTACATGAATTTTTTTTCTATCCGAGTCTGGTGAAGTGACAGCATCCCAGAACCTGAGCGCATTCTGAATCCTCACTGATTATTGCTACACTTAGAGCAAGAGCAGGGTCCCTGTCTCTCAGCGCTTTTGGCACAAGCAGCGAGCAAAATCAAATGCAATAAAAGCATGTCTGGATTAGAGCTTGTTCAGCGGGAGAAGAGCCTTTAATTGCTCAGGCTTTGTACAGCTTCACAAAGAGCCGGCATTGCTAATCTGTAGCTCAAGGGTGAATGTTTGTGACGAAATAAGCAAAGATGTAAAGAGAGGTGGAGTAGAAAAAAAGGCTTTCCTGGCAGGAGGAATTGAACATAGACAAACAGAGTTTCAATTAGCTGCTGGCAGATTGTTTAATTTTTTTCATCATGACATGATTTTGCGAGTGTAAATCAGAATGCCTGGATTACATATCAGTGAGAACTTCGCTGTATGGTTTTTAGAGAAACTACAGATTTAGGCTCTTAAAAGGTTTTTAATTACATTTTTGATTTATTTTCATAGTCTGGACTTCCAAAGGAATCAGTTATGATAACACTGTACTCTAAAGCACTGCCTGGAATGTGGAAGCACAGTGACATTGGCAAAACAAAGTCTCACAGGGCAAAAAAAATAAATGTTAGTCAAACTTAATCTGACAGAGAAAACAAAGGTGGGCGCTAAATGGATTACGCACACCGTCCATTGTAAACATCCATCACAGTGAGCAGACCCGCTTCCTCCTTCAACCATGACCTGCTGTATCTGTTGTGTTTCCCTGTGCAATAAGGTATTATTACTACAATTTTAACAATCCTCACAATTGGTTTTATTCTAAATAAAGTGGTTCAGATAATCTGGATTAACTGTTTCATCTGACTGCTCATGTTCTTTGCCAACCTGTTCTCACTCCCAACTCGTCAAATACTGACACTTGATCAGTGCCCCTCAGCATCGGTGATCAACACATGGAGGCGCCCTTTAGTTTCCCTATGTGACGCCCCAGGCTTTCAATTTACTCCAATGTCAACCCTCTCGCATACATTCTGGTTCCTGATAAAAAATAACTTGTAACTGGACTGTGAAGTTACACTGTCTATAATCTCAAAACTATTTTACAGAGACTCCTCCAGTAAACACATGCATAGCTGCAATAAGTCACGAGGTCTCCACTACCTTGTAGTTGTATTGTCACTTGTCAAGGATGCTTGTAATGCTGCTCATTTACTTGATAGCCTACAGTGTGATGACTTGAATGAAAATTGGAGAAAGGGTGGTGTGTAGTGAGGCCTAATCTACGCTTAAATTAAACATTGGATAGCCATCCATTATCTTTAACCGCTTATCCTGTCCAGGGTCGTGGGGGGGCTGGAGCCGATCCCAGCTGACGTTGGGTGAAGGCAGCATTCACCCTGTACAGGTCGCCAGACTATCACAGGGCTGACACATAGAGACCAACAACCATTCACGCTAATATTCACACCTACGGGAAATTTAGAGTCATCAATTAACACAAGATGCATGTCTTTGGACTGTGGGAGGAAGACGGAGAACCCAGAGAGAACCCACGCGGACAAGGGGAGAACATGCAAACCCAGGCCTCTCTTGTTGTGACAGTGCTAGTCACTACACCACCGTGCAGACCCCCGACAATGAATAGTTAGCACTTACTTTGATCACATGTACATCCTTATTGGTAAGGAATGTTTCTTCTACCTTTACAATCCCTTTTCAAGTCACATTTTCTCCCCACCGTCAAAAAGGTATGTGGACTGTGGAATATTGCTGAACTTGGACAAACCGTCTCCACTTCAGGTCAAAGTTGATGTGTCCTTGGGCAAGACACTTAACCCCAAATTGCTCCTGTAGCTGTGTCTATAGTGTGTGAATGTTAGCTGGTCCTAATGGGCAGGTGGCACTTTGCATTGTAGCCCCTACCATCAATGGGTGAATGATGACATGTAGTGTTAAAGTGCTTTGAGTGGTCAGAAGACTAGAAAAGCGCTATACAGGTCCATTTACCCGTGTTGATTTCCGCTCGTGACATGAATAGGTATTTATACTTCCTCGTTCACAGTTACGTGAATAACATGGAGAATGATTTTATGGTCAGAATGATCTACGAATCACGCATATTATTTTTCGTAGGAATAGCTACAAAAGTAGAGTTGTCCCATTATGGGAGATGGATTTTCTCCCCTCATGTAGGCTTGAGCTGTTTTCTCATTTGAACTCTGGATGACTGTCTAGAGAATCAGCTCCGGACATTGTCTGAGGTTTCCCATTCACACGTGTAGCACACAACAGGTGCTTATCTGTGCCAGAAGCATTCTCACCTACTTGAAGTACTCCGTTAGGTTTAGGGGATGGCCGGTGCCTGGGTAGAGTGTGCAGGAGGCAGGACATGACGCGGATTACACTTGGGTCAGGTAGCCAGTTCGTTATTTGGTCACAAACAACCAACTCTCTTGCCGTTCCGTGAATTTGATTGATGAGTTTGGTGTCAGCCCTTACCAACAGAAGTCCCCAAATGTCTTTGTCTCTCCAGTTCGACTTTTTCGTTGGCGTGTTCATGTCAATGACCCTTCTTCTTCACCCTCTGATGTCTGTTGCAGCTGCATGATAGAAACGACATCAACACGCCCACTTGCTTAC
This sequence comes from Ophiodon elongatus, assembly GCA_016806645.1. Classification (NCBI taxonomy): domain Eukaryota; kingdom Metazoa; phylum Chordata; class Actinopteri; order Perciformes; family Hexagrammidae; genus Ophiodon; species Ophiodon elongatus. The sequence goes on from JACSYO010001718.1 coordinate 65,143, forward strand.
TGTGACAATGACTCACTCTATTCACAGCTCCTTTGGACATTGCACAGACTTTGTTCGAGGGGGCTGGCAGGATAAAGTCTGATTAATGTCCAAGCAGAATAATTCGTACATTTGAGTGCTCACACACAGCTCCTCAGGGTAAGAGAAGTTCAGGTGTGTGCAACACTGTGTGAAAGGGGCTTTGGTTTGACTTTAACAAAGGTCCTAATTACACTTTTCATTTCAATTTCTTATATTCGTATAAAACTTGAGCTCTAAAACAATTTCATTTACACTTAGCCACAATTGTTGGCCAAGCATTTTCTGTAACTTCTGGCACAGTGCAATATATCTGTCTAAAACTTAAAATATATCTCAAATTAAATATCATGTTTTGCATCTCCATCATTTTCCCCACATACTGATGAGTTGCTGGTAACCCTGAAAAACTATTTAAATTAACTCATTGGTGGGAAATCAATAACGTTTCTAGCTTGCAAAGCTTAAAATTAAATTTAAAGATGTGTAATATTTACAAAATGATGAGAAATCTCAGCTACAGACAGGTTCCCTCATAGCTCATTCGTTTCATTGAACCTGAACAAAACAAAAAGGAAGCTTGAGAAGTATCCTGGCATGTTTGAGCTGGACGGACAATTATACTGCAAAGCATGTACAACATACACATGACATGTCATGTGATGTCATATACATGTCACATTTTCATTCTTAGGCTGACGTTTAACTGCATAATATCTTAATTACTCAAAGGTGACTAAAATGGCAACCACATTTTCAGTTTTGGCCACCAAAATTTAATACCTGGTTGCTACCATGGCGACCACTTTTAAAAGTTGGTATTGAGACCTGATTATAGGCCTCTTATAGTGGGTGCCTAATGCAGATATTCACATGTGCCACTGCCTCTTTCATCTGCTGCTAGAAAAACTGGCCAGGCACTATCTTGGCACAGAGCATCGCTCGTCTTCTCTCTAAGTAGCAGATCAATGCATCTGCACTGATATGAGCTGGAGCCGCCTATTGATCCACTCTGCTTCGTCTTTGTCCTCGGTCATTATGGAGATGAGAGAGTGACCTTTTCTGGAGGTGTCAGGAGTGAAGAGGAGACTGTTTAACAGCTTTGAGGAGAATAAAGAGACGTTGCTTTACAGTGCTGGTTACTTCTATGAGCCCAGACGGAACACAAACATTGCTGTATATCCTCATGTTGATATATGCTGTACATATACTGTATGCATCAGCCCCACTATACTGTACCCACTATGGTATTAAATAGTTAATAATTCATGTTTTTTTCATCGGTTGATTGATTTAAAGAATACTGTTCTTATTGTAGTGACAAAAGTAGGAGCAGAAGCTCTGTGATAGTAGCACTCGAAGTACACTAGCAGCCATAGTTGTAGTACCGGTATCAGCGAAGCGAAAGTACTGATATTAGTAGCAATGTACAGTAGTAATTATGGGTTTATTAGTACTGTTGTAGTATAGATGCAGTAGGTGGGGTAATAGTAGTTGTAGTCATGTACTGTACTATAGTAACAATAGTAGTTGTTAAAATAGTGGTGACATGAGAATCGACTGTTGGAAATGCAGTTGCAGTGGTTGAAGAACGAGAAGCAAAAACAGTAAGGCATTATTGTTAGTAGTGATAACAGGAGTAGTAGTAAATGCAGTATATATATGTATATGTGTATGTATATATGTATGTATATATGTATGTTTGAGATGAATAAAGATCTGTACTTGCACCATTGAGCAGCGTTTGAACAACATCCAGACTAATGTGATGTTTTGTTGAGCTTGTACCTTTTAATCAAAGACACGCAACATGCTTTGTAACTAAGATAATACATATTCATTCATTCTTTTGCTGCATATGTTTGGGAATAAAAACAATAATTTGTTTGAACTAAAACAAAGTTTGTCACTGTTGGTTTTGACTCGTGTAATGTTTCTGGTGTTGAGTTTTTATGAGCCACAGGGAGGCTGAGAGGCTTGTGTTTGGATATAATGGTGGTTGCCTATACCTGCTTTTATTAGGTTGCATAAATGAGAGCCCCTTGCTGTGGGTGGAGCAAGATCCAATGAGGCACACTTTAAAGTGGTAACATTTTGCTTTTATCGAAAACTACACATTTGCTGTGTAATGACAATGTTTCTTGTTATTAAGTTATTTCTTATTTGCCTCCACTGCAGAGAGAACCAGGTATTTATTTAATGCAGACCTCTATATTCATAATTTTCCAAGTCCATTTACCATTTAAAGATATGCTATGATAAGTGCCTGTTAATATGTATGTTGATGTTGTCCAATGTCAAGTCTCTATTTGATCAGGGTGACAAGACGACACTGTAGCAAGTCCTGGTGTGTGTGTGTGTGTGTGTGTGTGTGTGTGTGTGTGTGTGTGTGCTTCATAACTAGTAGCTAGCATGCACTATGGCTGCCATGGCCTGCTGATATCCTATCTAGCTAGAGAAGCCAAAAACAAATTAATCCTGTGAAAAGAAAAAAGAAGGGGTTTACTTCTTTTCTTTCTTTCATTCATCATTAAAGACAACTGCTTGATCCAGATGCTCTTCGCTATACAGATGGACTGAATAAGTGCTCTATTTAGTCAATTCAGGAAACAAATAAAAGTGAATACTCAGGGAAAAAAAAAAATCACCTTTCTCCAGTGTACTGATGTTGGTTACTAAAATATTAATCTGTATTTAAGACATCCAGACATTTATTTTCTCCTCACAGCACAAAGACATGCTTATTAAGTCAGACAGGTTTTTATGTACTGTAGTTTTCAGCTGAATGAAGTTTAAAAATAATCCAGTGGTTTTCAAGCCTTTCTTCCTGGTCGTTTTGTCTCCTACTGTTGACTCCGCTGAACTTCAATGATTGGGATTTGTATTGGACTCATGGTTTATTCAAGGAGAGGCTTAAATTCTGTTGTGGCTCTCTGACAGCCCAGGGGAAAGACATCAAAGTGTCCCTTAGGGTGGTTTGGACCTTTTCACATTATTCCTCTTGCTGCATCACGAAGACTAGAAAACTGCTACTGAAGTGAAGAAAAAGCAAAAGAAAGGACCAGCCCAAGCTGCATCCTTTATCTAGATGAACCATTAACAGGCTGAGGCTGGAACCGAGTGTCATTTTGCTGCTTGGATATGATTCTAATGTACAGATCTGATGACCCTGGTGTTTGATATCATGTTGAGTGAAAGTTGCTCTCTCCTGCTGCAAAGCCATGCCTATATGCACCAGGATGCTGTAAGCGATTATTTAACTACATCTGAAAAATAAACAGAAAAATACAGACGTACACCTCCTGCAGTTTCTCTCTTCACTGAACTAAAACAGGCTTAATGGCCTTGGTAACTAATAGTAAAACACACTTAATACAAACTGACAGAAATGAAATAAAACTCACCAACCACGTCTTGGTTAGTCTTTCCACTGCTCCAACAATCAGCAAATAAATAAATCCTTACTTCACAGAGTAAGATGTGAATCTCTCTGCTGTCCGGTTGCCTGTTGATCAGCTGCTCCGCGGCAGCAGCTTGTTGGCAGCTCTCACTCCTTCAGAGGCAGACCATTAAATTAGAAAAAAATAGACAATCCTCTGGCTGGTCTTGGTCTTCTATTCCAGTTTATCTTTGGGATCCTGCACCTGAAGAGGAAAATGCATAGTAACGCACACATGGCTCGACTTGGGTTGTAGTCAGCATCAGCATAAAAAAAAACTGCCCACGCTGACATTCAAAGCAGCAGAATTATTTTTCTGTTGGCATTAGAGGGCAATTTCAGCAAAGGCTCCACCAATCAGTGTTTGTGCACAGCAGCTCAGATACCAGAGAGTCCCTGTCGGCCATATCCTCCCTGCTGCAGCTGGAGCCTGAAGTGGCTGAATATCCGAGTCAGCTGAAACACTGTAAAATTTAGACTGGGAAAAAAACATATCTATAACATCTTCTGCACTAATATTTTGGGATACCATTTTCACTGTTGGAATCGTCTTTTGTCAAACCCTCAGTATAGATCAGACTGGCACATACGGATACTTTGCAAAACGTCAAAGCAAAGTTTGTCAGCATGTATTTCTTGTCAAACCATTACTTGTTTTATAGGCCTTTATAGCGACCTTGCCTGAACCTTAGCGTAAATCAAGGTCGATTGATCCCCATTAGACTTCCCTGTCTATGTGGATCAATTACCCGACATAGTGACTGGATATGGCTTATCCAAAAATATTTCAATCAGGAGAGACCAGTCAGATGAAGAAAAGATAATTGTTTATTATTAACAGGTGATAAGTTATGATGAGTTTGGACAGAGTCTTTGGCTCTGGGACTCTACAGGGAGATTTGTAATGGAGGGGCGTCTGCCCTGATCAGCAACAAGATAACCCCCCGTTCCCCCCTTTTTCCCGTGGAGTCCAGACCTGGTGGTGGTGGTGGCTGATGAGGCTGATAGAACGATGAGTCGATGAACCTGATGGATCTGAGATGACTGGACAGAGATGGGGAGGGGTGCGTAACAGCAACATGAATGAACTGAAGGTAGCGAGACAGTCATATTTAAAAGAGACAGCAGCAAGATCAAAGTCTAACGATGTCATTGTTTCGTTGTGCTTATTGGATAGAGGAGACCAGCTGATCAGAACAGTCCTTGCTGTTATTGTTGGGGGCTGCCAATCATGATATCAGTATGATGATTGACAGCCCTCAACAATAACAGCAAGGACATTATGAGTGAGCATAAGTGAGAAGTGATTGGCTGATGTATGAGAAATAAATTACGGGCTTAGGCATTCAAGAGTATGGTCTTCCTGACTGAACTTATGCTAGCGCTTCATTTGATGGAATCACATTAGGTCAAGTGTCTGTAAACAACCAACTTGATAATAGCCAACTGTTTGAACTATTGGCTGATAAATAGTTGGAGACGACAGTCTGATGCTGCTTTACTATACTGCTGTACTGCAGCATCCTCCCTCTCAAGCTAACGTAAGCTAACCATCAGTAGTAATCACCATTGGGCCAGCAGCATCATTTAGCCATTTACCACACTGACAGTAAATATTCATATTTCTTTGTGCATCAACTCTTAGTGTGAAGGCCTCGGTTAACTCGCTACAAAACAGCTTTTTGTCATTTTTCTTTTCTTTTCCAAAAGGAGGCGCGACCAAGACAATGACGCAATGCGGGTCTGATGTATGCTTGAGTTCCTATTCCTACAAGTCTGAAATTATTAATTCAGTCGGCATTCTCAACTTCCAATCTAAATGCGTCCCAATGCATCTGCGGTAAATATTTAATGACTTTCAATTCTGAAAATTGAGTATTATATTATATGGTATTATATATATGTATATATATGCTTATTTTCCATACCCGTACATATATCTACTGGTAGATACTATAGGCCCCGACCTCGTTCTCACCTTTACCGCAATCTCTCCTCTGTGATCCATCCCACTCGGTCCAAACATAATTTAATTCAATTCAATTTATTTTTGTATAGCCCAAAATCACAAATTACAAATTTGCCTCAGAGGGCTTTACAATCTGTACACACTGACATCCTCTGTCCCAGAACCTCTCATCGACTCAGGAAAAACTCCCCCAAAAAACCCTATCAACAGGGAGAAAAATGGAAGAAACCTTCAGGAGAGCAGCAGAGGAGGATCCCTCTCCCAGGATGGACAGAGTACGAAAATAGATGTCATGTGTACAGAATGAACAGCATAACAGAGTTACAACACGTTCAATTCACATGACAGAAATGATTCATGTAATAGTAGCAGTAGGTGACGGGGAGGACCACAGCAGGACGTAGGACCAGGTTCCAGATTTAACCGCGATCCACAGAAACCTGCGAGGCGAGAAGGCACAAAGACCTCGGGGATGGAGCACAGTTAGTAATGTGCATTTATGGTGCATGAATTCATACAGAAGGTAAAATAGAAAAGAATGTGCGTCAGCAGTTCCACGGAAGGAACCAGGAGGCAGGACCAGGGTCCAGATGCAACCACGATTCGTGGAAACCTGCGAGGCGAGAAAGCACAAAGACTCCGGGGGAAGAAGTAGAGTTAGTAATGTGCATTTATAGAACATGAATTCATACAGAAGGAGAGAGAAAAAAGGATAGAGGAGCTCAGTGTATCCTAAGTTGTCCCCCAGCAGTCTAGGCCTATAGCAGCATATCAAGGGGCTGGAAAGAATGGACCAGGGCAAACCTGAGCCAGCCCTAACTATAAGTGCTATCAAAGAGGAAAGTCTTAAGTCTACTCTTAAATGTGGTCACTGTGTCTGCCCCCCGGACTGAAAGTGGAAGCTGGTTCCATAGAAGAGGAGCTTGATAACTGAAGGCTCTGGCTCCTATCCTACTTTTTAAGACTCTAGGAACCACAAGCAGCCCCGCATTCAGTGAGCGCAGCTCTCTAGTGGGGAAATATGGTACTATGAGATCCTTAAGATATGATGGTGCCTCACCAATTAAGGCTTTGTAGGTGAGGAGAAGGATTTTAAATTCGACTCTGGATTTTACAGGAAGCCAGTGAAGAGAAGCTAATACAGGAGTAATATGATCTCTTCTCTTAGTTTTTGTTAGTACACGAGCTGCAGCATTCTGGATCAACTGGAGAGATTTAAGAGACTTATTAGAGCAGCCTGATAATAAGGAGTTACAGTAGTCCAGTCTAGAAGTAACAAATGCGTGACTAATTTTTCTGCATCGCTTTGAGACAGGATGTGTCTAATTTTTGAAATGTTACGTAGGTGAAAAAATGCAGTCCTTGAGATTTGTTTTACGTGAGAGTTAAAGGACAAGTCCTGATCGAAGACAACTCCGAGATTCTTTACGGTGGCGCTGGATGCCAGGGCAATGCCATCAAGAGAAACCACATCATTAGATAGTTGATTCCGGAGGTGTTCTGGGCCTAGTAAAATAACTTCAGTTTTGTCTGAGTTTAACATCAGGAAGTTGCAGGTCATCCATGTTTTTATATCTTTGAGACATGCTTGAAGTTTAGCAAGCTGGTTGGTTTCATCTGGCTTGATCGATATATATATAATTGAGTATCATCAGCATAACAATGAAAGTCTATGGAGTGTTTTCTGATAATATTGCCCAAAGGAAGCATATATAAGGTGACTAAGATTGGTCCAAGCACAGAACCTTGTGGAACTCCGTGACTGACATTGGTGGTCATCGAGGATTCATCGTTTACATATACAAATTGAGATCGATCCGATAAATAGGACTCAAACCAGCCTTTAATGCCAATCAAATGTTCTAATCTCTGTAATAGGATGTGATGGTCAATGGTGTCGAATGCAGCAGTAAGGTCTAACAAGACAAGAACAGAGACAAGTCCTTTATCTGATGCAATTAGGAGGTCATTAGTAATTTTCACCAGTGCTGTCTCTGTGCTGTGGTGTTTTCTAAAACCTGACTGAAAATCCTCAAATAAACTATTGTTCTGTAGAAAGTCACATAACTGATTTGCAACTACTTTCTCAAGGATCTTAGAGAGGAGGGGAAGGTTAGAGATCGGTCTATAGTTAGCCAACACCTCTGGATCAAGAGTGGGCTTCTTGAGAAGAGGCTTGATCACAGCTACTTTAAAAGACTGTGGTACATGGCCTGTTTGTAAAGACAGATTGACAATATCCAGCAGACAGGTGCCAATCAAAGGTAAAACTTCTTTAAGCAGCCTCGTCAGGACGGGGTCCAAGAGACAGGTAGAAGATTTCGAAGAGGAAATTGTTGAAGACAATTTTTTAAAGTCGATGAAAGAGAAGCCGTCCATACATATATCAGGGCTTATAGCTGCCTCCAAGGATAGATCGGCACTGGTTGAGGGCAAGAGACCATTAATCTTGTCTCTAACGTTAATAGTTAGAATGTTATCATTGAAGAAGCTCATGAAGTCATTACTACTGAGGTCTATAGGAATACACGGCTCAACAGGGCTGTGAAATCTGGGTTTGTTCTTATTTTTCTCTATTATTAGTGAGTAATAGGCTGCTCTGGCATTACGGAGGGCCTTTTTATATGTTTTAAGACTATCTCGCCAAACTAACCGAGATTCTTCTAAATTGGTGGAACGCCTTATCCTTTCAAGCTTTCGCAATGTTTGTTTTATTTTGCGGGTTTCAGGGTTATACCATGGAGCGAACCTCCTCTGCTTTATTATCTTCTTTTTTAGAGGAGTTATAGAGTCTAGTGTCAATCTCAGTGAGCCTGTAGCACTATCGACGAGATGATCAATCTGGGACGGACCAAAGTTAGTGCAGGAGTCCTCCGTTATATTGAGACATGGCATTGAATTAAATACAGATGGAATCGCTTCTTTAAATTTAGCTACAGCACTGTCAGATAGACATCTGGTGTAGAAACCTTTGCCTAACGGTGTACACTCTGGTAGTATAAACTCGAAAGTTATTAGGTAATGGTCTGATAAAAGAGGGTTCTGTGGAAAAACTACTAAATGTTCTATTTTAATGCCATATGCAAGAACAAGGTCGAGGGTGTGGTTAAAACAGTGAGTGGGTTTCTGTACACTCTGACAGAAGCCGATTGAATCTAATAATGAGATAAACACAGTACTAAGGCTATCATTATCGACATCCACATGAATATTAAAGTCACCTACAATAATAACTTTATCTGTTTTAAGAACTAAACTTGATAAAAACTCTGAAAAATCAGATAGAAATTCAGAATACGGAACAGGGGCCCGGTACACTATAACAAATAGAATTGGCTGTATTGTTTTCCAGGTTGGATGTGAAAGACTAAGAACAAGGCTTTCAAATGAGTTGTAGTTCAATTTAGGTTTAGGGTTCATTAATAGGCCCGAGTCAAAGATAGCTGCTACTCCACCTCCTCGGCCGGTACCTCGAGGAATGTGAGCATTAATGTGACTTGGAGGAGTTGATTCATTTAGGCTGACATATTCTTCATGACACAGCCAGGTTTCAGTAAGACAGAATAGATCAATGTGATTGTCAGATATTAAATCATTTACTAAAACAGCTTTAGATGACAAAGATCTGATATTTAAGAGTCCACATTTAATTCTCCTATTTTGTTGCACTGTTGTGTTGGTGGTGTTAACTTTTATGAGATTATTTTGTACAACTCCTCTTCTGGTTGCTTTTGATTTAATTAATTTAAGTGGCCGTGGGGCAGACACAGTCCCTATATAGTTTTGGGTGGGTAACTGCTCCAATGGAAGTGCAGAGAAGGGTGTAAGACTACAACTCTGCTTCTGCTTCCTGGTCTGAACTCTGGGTTGTCATGGATTAGGTCCCCAAACAAAGTTGGTCAGATTTGCAGAAATGAGATCTGCTCCATCCAACGTGGGATGAATGCCATCTCTCCTAATCAGACCAGGTTTTCCCCAGAAAGTCTCCCAATTATCAACGAAGCCCACATTGTTTGCTGGAAACCACCTCGACAACCAGCGGTTGAATGATGACATGCGGCTATACATCTCATCATTGACCAAATTTGGGAGAGGGCCAGGGAAAACTACGGTGTCCGACATTGTTTTGGCGTATGAACACACCGATGCCACATTAATTTTAGTGACCTCCGAGTGTCGGATTCGGGAGTCATTACCGCCGACGTGTATTACAATCTTACTGTATTTATGTTTATCCTTAGCCAGCAGTTTTAAATAGGACTCAACGTCGCCCGCTCTGGCCCCCGGAATGCATGTGACTATGACCCATGGCTTCGCTATCTTCACGTTTCTGACTATGGAGCTACCTATAACCAGAGTCGGTTCCTCAGCGGGTGTCTCGCCGAGTGGGGAGAACTGGTTAGAAACGTGAAGAGGTTGGTGGTGCACCGTGTGCTTCTGCGTTGACTTCCGATTCCTTCGGACAGTTACCCAGCCTCCCGGCTGCTCGGGGTCTGCCGGGGAACAGCTAGCTGAAGCTACGGCTGGTTGGCCCGCACCGACTATGGGAGTGGGCAGGCTAACTACTGTGGCTAACGACTGAGCTTCCATGGTGCGGAGCCGTGCCTCTAACTCACTGAGCCTCGCCTCCACCCTAGCAAACAAACTACACTTATTACATGTACCGTTATCATTAAGGGAGGCAGAGGACTGGCTAAGCATGTGACACACTGAGCAAGGGGGAGAAGGAGAGGGAGAGAGGGAAGCCATCACTAGCTGCTGAGCTAGAGTACGGTGGCTACCGTTAGAGAAACCAAACAAAGTGTAAATAGAACTGTAGGATTAAGCGAGAAGCCGCTACAAGAAGGTGATATTAGTGTTTAAGATGTACAGCAGGTGATTTAGCCGCTTGTACTGAAGAATATCACACAATATCACACAATTAACTTGGTTTAGCTGGAGCTGTGAAAGTAAGCTATCGGACAACAGACACGCTGGCAACCGGAAGTGAGGCAATATGCTTACCGTAGTACGTCAGAGATCACGTTCCCCCCTGACATACCCAACACCTTGTTACAGGGGGCCTCTGGAACTGCCAGTCAGCTACCTGCAAGGCAGACTTCATTTCTGGCGATGCTACCCAGCAATCGCTTGACTTCCTTGCTCTCACTGAGACCTGGATCACACCGGACAACACATCTACTCCTGCTGCTCTCTCCTCTGCCTTCTCTTTCAGCCACACACCCAGACCCACTGGTAGGGGTGATGGTACAGGTTTACTCATCTCCCCCAAATGGAGTTTTTCTCTCTACCCACTTCCACTTTTTACCCCACTGTCTTTTGAATTTCACGCTGTGACAGTCACTCATCCGGTACAATTGAACATTGTCGTTCTCTACCGTCCACCAGGCCCTCCAAGAGATTTCTTGGAAGAACTAGAAGTCCTCCTATCAAACTTCTCAGAAAACGGCCCTCCGCTTATCCTTCTGTTTTATCAGCCCTCCCTTCTACTGACTCCTTCTCACTCTTGCATCCTAACTCTGCCACAGACACTCTGCTTTCTACTCTGTCTTCCTCGCTTGACTCTCTCTGTCCTCTTGCAACAAGACAGGCACGCAAGTTCCCACCGGCTCCGTGGTTGTCGGACTCAGTGCGCTCCGAGAGAGCCACAATGCGAGCTTCGGAAAGGAAATGGCGAAAATCGAAATGCCCTGAGGACCTGCTCGCCTATCAATCTCTTCTCTCTTCTTTCTCTGCCTCTATTTCTGCTGCCAAACGATCTTTCTACCAAACCAGAATTGAATCCTCATTTTCTAATCCCAAAAAACTCTTCTCCATCTTCTCCAACTTCCTTGACCCCCCCAGTCCCACTCCTCCTTCCAACCTTCTACCAAGCCACTTTGTCAACTACTTTACAAAAAAGATAAATGACATATGCTCCTTGTTTACTAATCCATCCTCTGTAACTACTTTGCCATCAACTTCATCTTCTGCCCCTTCCCTTTCCTCTTTCACTCCCCTGTCTTCCAATCAAGTTCTAACCTTGGTTACTTCATCCCGCCCAACCACCTGCCCCTTGACCCAATTCCATCTCACATTCTCCAGGCCATTGCTCCTGACCTTCTCCCCTTTCTCACCCATTTTATTAACACCTCCCTCTCCGCTGGCTTTTTCCCCAACTCTCTGAAGGAGGCAAGAGTTAACCCTCTCCTGAAGAAACCCACCCTCGACCCGTCTGAAGTAAACAACTACAGACCCGTCTCTCTTCTTCCCTTTCTCTCCAAAACTCTCGAGCGAGCCATCTTTAACCAGCTCTCCTCCTATCTCCACCATAACAACCTTCTTGACCCCCACCAGTCTGGTTTCAAGGCAGGCCACTCAACAGAGACTGCCCTCCTTGCTGTCTCTGAGCAACTTCACACTGCCAGAGGAGCCTCTCTCTCCTCTGTCCTTATCCTTCTAGACCTTTCTGCTGCATTCGACACAGTGAACCACCAGATCCTTATTTCCTCCTTGCAGGACCTGGGTGTCTCAGGCACTGCTCTCTCACTTTTCTCATCCTACCTCAACGACCGCACTTACCGGGTAACTTGGAGAGGGTCTGTGTCTGAACCTTGTCCCCTCACTACTGGGGTCCCTCAGGGTTCCGTCCTGGGTCCCCTCCTCTTCTCTCTGTACACCAACTCTCTCGGCTCTGTCATTCGCTCACATGGCTTTTCCTACCACTGCTACGCTGATGACACCCAACTAATCCTCTCGTTTCCCCAATCTGAAACTTGGGTAGCAGTACGTATCGCTGCCTGTCTGACCGACATCTCTCAGTGGATGTGGACACCACCTGAAAATTAATCCTGACAAGACAGAACTACTTTTCCTTCCAGGGTAAGGCTCTCCCACCCACGACCTGACTATCACCTTCAACAACTCCGTGTTAGCCCCGACCCTGACTGCTAGGAACCTTGGCGTGTCACTCGACAGACAACTCTCCCTCACTGCTAACATCACTGCAACAACTCGGTCCTGTCGGTACATGCTGCACAACATCAGGAGAATCCGTCCTCTTCTCACCCAGAAGGCGGCTCAGGTTCTGGTACAGGCTCTGGTCATCTCACGCCTAGACTACTGTAACTCCCTCATGGCAGGTCTACCTGCTAGTGCCATAGTGCAGCTCGACTGGTGTAGGAGCCATTGGTTATGTCTGTGTATTATATGTGTGTGTGGAGCCTATCTCAGGTTGACCACGGGTGGCAGTGTGTATTAGTGTGGGAGGTATTTTATGTATGGGGCACAGGTGCAACTGACAGAGGTAATGATGCATGGGTGACGGGGAGATCGCACGGTTTTTACCGCAAAACAAAACACACCAGAGGGAAACCAATAGATATCAAGCAAAGGTCAGTTGTGAACTATAATTAAACGGGAACCTCACCCAAAAATACGAACGGCCTGGAATCTCTTTTGTAACAGTGAGTAAAGAACAGGATCTTCTCCTGCACCCAACCGAGTGACTCGTCACGGAAATCAGTCACTATAACTGGTCTTCAACCTGCCTAAATTCACCCACACTACTCCGCTCCTCTGCTCGCTTCACTGGTTACCTGTGGCTGCTCGCATCCGTTTCAAAACATTGGTACTTGCGTACCATGCTGCGAACAGATCTGGTCCAGTCTACATCCAGGACATGGTCAAACCTTACACCCCACCCCGCTCACTCCGCTCTGCATCGGTCAATCGCCTTGTAGCTCCGTCACTACGAGCTAACCGCTCAACAAAATCATGATTGTTCGCTGTCCTGGCTCCCAATTGGTGGAATGAGCTCCCCAATGACATCAGGACAGCAGAAAGTCTCTACATCTTCCGTCGCAAACTAAAAACGCATCTCTTCCGACTATACCTGGAATAAAAAACAAATTAAAATAAAAAAATTAAAATGTATCTCTCTTAGTACTTTAGTAGCACTTAAATGGCACTTATTCATAGCACTTGGTAGTTTGGCTTTCTCGAGAAATTGTACTTTCTTGATTTTTGTTGTTCTGGGTTTAAACTCCCTTGGTTGAATGCACTTATTGTAAGTCGCTTTGGATAAAAGCGTCTGCTAAATGAAATGTAATGTAATGTAATATGTGATTATTATTATTATGATGATCATTTTGGTTAAGGTGTCAGTATATTTTCAGAATTCATATTTCTTTTGTGTATTACTAAATTATTATTATAAGTAAATTATTAATTCATGAATTAATTAATTAATAATTAAATTGATAATTGATCATTTAATTTAGATGTAGCAAAATCGCTCACTTGCAATGCATTCTGGTACATGTAGGCACAACCGGCATAGCTCTGCAGCAGAATAAATCAGCTTTCTCGTTCAATATAGCAGCACTGGAGAATTTATTTCTTCAGTGGACTACATTTACTACCATCACTGATTGGACAACCACATAAAGGTGGCAAATATTCCATTTTAAGGTTAAAAGGTGGCCAATTTTCCATTTTAAGGGTAAAAGAGATGTAGGCTTGTATGCTATTTCATGAAGCCAAAAAGTCAGCTACAACGTTGTCACCGCACCTTCACGACACAAACAATACACAGAGTAAAGATGTATGAAAAGGTAGTTCTGCTTACAGGTCACTGTGTATGCCGCCATGTTGCTGTGACATCTGGTTGGTTTAATATCGGTGAACTCGGGCTAGATGGATCTTGCCTGAGTTTCCAACTTGAAATTCCAACGCGAATTACTATTCCATTGCACTTGTCCGTGTTTTAGGTAATTTTTCTTCCTGAGTTCTGATTGCAGCATTGAAACAAACTGACCAAAACAGATAATCTGATGAGTCTCATTTTTTAAACTATTTCTATCACTTTTTTGATTCAGCATCATGAAGCTTCGCCCCACATTTTACAGGTACATTTTCACACTCTTAGCACAAGTGGGTGAGTGATTTCATCTCCAGTATTTATTCCAACTTGCATGTGAAAAGCTGCGTGTGTAGAGATATTCTTTGATACATTTGATGCCTGTGCTTCAATTTTAAGCTAATCTGATTTTACACATGTATTAGTTAACAATTAAATCAATCTTGGAAAGCAAAATTTCATACTGTTTGAGAAACAGATTCCTCTAAAACTGATACATGAACTATCTTTAAATGCAATCCCTTTTTTCCTTATCATTTGAATTGTGTGTTTTTAACACTATAAGTAAAATAAAAGGACAACATTTAGAAGTTTTGATGGTTTACTAACTTCAGAGCGGTTGAAATGATTTTTGGGACGGGGGCAAAAAAAAATGTTCTGGAGCCATTTAGACCAGCTGCTATAATCAAACAAAAATATGGATCATCAATTAGTATCGGTGGCATTAAAAACAACGTGATCAGGGATCTCGAGTTATATTTGCTCCCTATTTTTTTCTTTTGCGCTGATCAAAATAATAGCATTGCCATTTGTTGACTGGTTGGACTTTATTATTTCCCCTTGTTTTTGAAAGCAAACCTCCTGTACACCCTTGACCGTGGATAGTTGTTTTCAAAGCTGTCTCATCAGAATCGTTGATGTTTCATGCACGCACTTTGAGTCAAAGGAACTGACAAAACACACTGCTCAGAGTGTGTACATTATCTTTCACACTTTGTGGCAGCAGGGTTAGAACAAATCTCCAGTCAGTCAATTTGGGATTCTGTGTCATTCCCTATATTTCTCGTGGATTTACCTGCCAATGTGTGTGATTCTGTGCAAAGAACAATGTGTGTTTGAGCATCAATGTGCTGGGTGGGAAGTGGCTCAGCTACAATAAACCCTGATTGTTTGAAGCAGATAGCTATTAGCTGGCAGAGAGTGGGAGCTATTATGGTGGAAATGAAGCATTGTTAAAGAAACATAAGACTTCCCTCAGCGGATGATAGCCTCCTGAAGGGGTCTCAGATTAGATCTCACAGGTGCACTTGGGAGGGGAGCGCTGATCATTACACTGAGAGAATTATAGCGGCTCATCAAATCTCCTCAGGAAGGAATATTAAGTCGTATTACAAGGAGGATAGGCAGGGAAGAAGCCACTGATGTGAGCAATTTACGAGAATTGTTTGGGTTGTAAGGTTTGGCTTTTTACAAGACATTTTCAGTCTGCCAATTGAGTCACAGTGGCGTAACAGCACTAATGCACTAAGTGTTGAAGGGAAATATGGCTAAAATTCAGCTTTGAAAGATAGAATGGATGCAGAGCTATGTGAGTGAATGTTCCTGTCTACGTCCAGAAGCATGAGACAGCTTCTCTCTGCCTTGATGTCAGGGTGAAGTACAGTGAAGCAGAGCAGTGAACGGGGAGAGATAAAGAGGGTGACTGAATTTCAGATTTATTCTGTGGCTATGAAGTTATACTTTCTGCTGTCAAATTCACTGCAGCTCTGTGAAATAAAACTTAAATTTCAAGACTGAGAGAAATCCGCGTCAGGGTATAAATCTTTTGAGTAGAGAAAAAGAGTTGTTGGGCAGCACATTCATTTGAAGGTATATACTCATAATGCACATATGTACACAGCTTATAGTGGCACATTGTTAAAATAAACACTACACAGCAGCAACATCTAATTATAGCAGAACTCAATACAAATGTCTGGTCAGCTGCTGAATTCAACACTAAATTAGTAAAGTAATGGATTTGTGTACACTGCGACACAATGTGCAATTGCAAAGTAAAAATCTAGTCGTAACTCCTTCACTGCCTGTGAAGTTATACTTATAAAACACCTAATGAAACATATAGGTATAATATGCAGCATTTTCCTAAAATCAATGTATGTACTGATTCATAAATAGTCAGTCATCACTTCTGATCCACTAGAAGTGTGTGGTTGTGTCTGTATCTAAGATCCTGTCCTCTGCCTGGACATTTTCTTTTCTTCTTATTTCCCTGTGTTTATGGTGTCAGCAAAGACCCGTTGGGCCTCACATGGAGGGGTTACCCCCAGATAATAACAACTCACAGGGTGTGCAGTCTGGTCTCAGTCCCATGTCATCAAATAGCTCCTGTTACCGATATGATATTTTACGTTCCTATTTTGATGAAGAAAGATGAGAAAGATTATTTTAGGCTTTGTTTTCAATAAAAATTACTCCAGTCAAAAAAGTAATAAATACAGGAAAATAAATTACTGTTTTGTCACCATGTTAAATATTGCTAAAATATGGCTGCTCCGGCACGCCTTAGCCATTGTTGCAGAAATACGTTATGGCACAGGCTGGTCGCTTGCTGCAGAACCATTCTATATAATTAACCAATTAAAAATGGGATTGGCAGTGTGTTAAATGGCAGTGGATGGAAAGGTTTGAATCCAAAGCAGAGAGCAGGCAGGAAAGTGAATTCATAAACCTCTGCACCTGCACAGCCAAGTGATCATTGAGTCTGTGGTACAAATCAACATCCCTCCAACAATATCTGTTATTCTCTTTCATTCTCCACAGCCTCTGTCTCTGAGGGTGGTGGATCTATCACCCAGGGGAGCCCTCAAGAGAGCGAGGCCAGGCTGTTCCCCACCACCTCAGGCAGGAAGCCCCCTGTTGTCACCACCGCCCCGCCTGTCGACGTCCCAAACCATCACCCAGTCTACCGAAATGCCCTCCAACGCCCTAAGGGTCAGCCCAACTACTTTGAAGACAGCGGGTTATCCGGGTCTCGGCGCACCTTCTCCACCCTGCCGTCCGGGGCTTCAGACGACAGTGCTGAAATCTCCAATGTGCAAACAACCCTTGTAATGCATGCATTAGCAGCCACTTCTCAGTCCAACACCCCTGTTCCAGTCACCAGCAGGACTCCAGAACGTGCTGCCAGCATTCCCTCTGCTGCTACTGCTGCAAAGGAGAAAGATGGAGTGAGGCCCGGTCAGCCTGGACTGAAGCACAGTGTGAGGCCAGGCAGTGATGAGGAGGAGACAACCACCACCATCACCACCACCACCATCATCACCACCATGCAGAGTCCTGGTAAGATTATTAAGCCTTTTTTAAATACATCACTTGGCAAACAATCATATTCCTTCATGATTTGAAAACAATTGTAGGGGAAAACTGTTTTCTTTTGGTGGAGTGTGGAAGATGAGGTGGAGTTGAGGAGTCTCACAGCCGGAGGAAAGAAGCTGCTCTGAAGTCTGGTGGTTCATCAGCTGATCTGTCTGTATCTCTTTCCACATGACAGCAGGTGAACAGCTTGTGGCTCGTGGCTTTTGTCTTTTCATATTCTTTGGGCTCTTCAGAGGCTCCTCTTGTCACCAACATCACTGATGCTCAGTAGATGGTACCAATGAAGTTCTGGTTGGCTTTAATCACCCTGTGTAGAGCCCTCCTGTCCTGAGCCGTGCACATCCCACGGCACTTTGTAATGTTTGTACTCAGGATGCTTTTTATTGCTCCTCTGTGAAAGTTAACAATAATTTAGCATGGGAAATACTTTCTTTAAACCAGGATTGAGATGTTTTATGACCATGTCAGGTTCTTCGTGATGCTGATTACCGAGAACCTAAAAGACTTCACATTCTCCACCTCAGCTCCATTGATGGAGACAGGGTAGATATGCAATTTAAATTAAATTGGAGACACAGCTTTCGTGTGAAAAATCATCTCATGAATAATTTCTGCATAAGATTGACATTAACTGTATGTTTTGAGTCTCACTCATGAAATACCTAGTTCACAAATTATACGCTACCTATTCAAATTTAAAGATATTATTTCTCCAAGGCCCATTTATTCACATAATTTACATACATACATTATGCTATTGTGCATTGTAAAATAGTGGCCCTTAAATGCCCTTCAGTGGCAACCACAGTCTTTCCCTAAATATAACTATTCCATTGCCATGTGCAGATATTTTAGTAAGTGAGAATTTTCTAAACATTTCCATTGGATGTTACTCAGGCAGGGTGTCCAGCTTCTCCACATGAAAATGTAACCTGTCCAGCAGGAAGTGTGGGAAGATTCCAGACGGCTGATGCATTCCAGGCCGAAGAGGCCGGTGGTCATAGAGTTTTTATTTTTCCAATCCTAATGTCAGTAGTTACTGGTCCTCGGCCGTGGCGTGAGCCAGCCTGGCCCTCACATCAGACAGCACAGAGTGGAACGCTGCCTGTCAGACTGGGCCAATCAAATGCTTTCAATATTGAAGGGGGATATGTTTTTCCCATTTTGGACTGAGCCTGGTTTTTGTTAGAATCTGAATGGCTCAGTCATTTTCATCATGAACATTACAAACTGTGACCAGTGTTCCAGCGCCCCATGGTTTGTCTGGCTGGTCTTGTTTTGATGCAGAGCAGTGGTGACGTGCTGATGCACACTGAGGAGGCAGGTGTCCACGAAACATCCTGAAATGTCTTGAAGGTCTTCAGCATCATCAGATTCTCTTTATACCAAAAAAAGAGGCTGCCATGGACGTCAGTTGTATGTAGTCAGCGAGAAAACAAAGGTGAATTAATTTGTCTCTTTTGGCATGTACGCATCACTTATATTTGTATTTGCATCCAGACAAACAGAATTGTTTGTGAATATGCCACTTAATTTCTTTGGAAACAAAACGCATTTGATAATCTTTTGTAATCCTTTATTTGAATTTCCATTGCCATGGGGATACAATAAACTACAGCAGCATTGCTGCATCACAGACCTTTAATCTTTTTTTTTTTAATTTAAATAATCAAGAGGTCCAAACGGGGACCACAGGAAAACACTCGGTTAGATTGTCGGTTATGAAGAGAGTGGATGGGGACAATAAATATCATGGTGGTGACGTCTCAGTGCACTTTGCAGGTCAATAAGATCAGCTCATCTGTGTGCAGGGTGACAGCTGGTCAAAGCCCTGACAGGCAGGACTGTACTCAAACTGATACCCAGACGGCCGGGCACAGGGTGACTGACAGCACTGTACTGCAGTGATAATGCTGGAGTGGATGCTCCCTGAGTTGAAGTGCCGAGGGAACACAGAGAGGATGTTCTTCATAAGGAAGCACTTGAGCAAAAGTTTACTTGTAGCTCAGAGAGAGGGAGGGATGAAGGTGGTGGAGCAGAAACCCCGACGGCCACTCGGAACTATTCTGTCCTCAGTTGTCCCATTGCCGGGCTGAGCTGCTGAGAAGGGCAGCCAGAGAGCCTGAAAACCTTCAAACAAAGTCAGATAAGGTTCCTATGTGTGTTTATAGCAATGCCTGTACTTGTACAGCCATTACCGTTACAGTACACTGTAATGGCCATTCAGCTTAGCTTTTCCAACCCTATTTACATTTGGTATTGACATGTGACATGTACCGCCCATCTGGATCAGGAGAAATGCAGGTATGAATACATTCCATGGAATAGATGGAACGCTAACCCTAACCCACAAATGGAGTTCTGGCTTGCATTATAATGCAATCTTTGCCAGTTGTAAATAACATCTATATAGCACATTCATAAGAAAAAGTTAACAAGTTAAAGATCATATGAGCCCGCCTCTTCCTGCTGTCTCAAGCTGTCCGTCAAAAGGCTGTAGTAGAGCCTGTCCTTTGTAAAGGAAAAATGAGAAGAGCCCCCACAGCAGCATTGCTACAGGAGACGGTGACAGCTCATCAGACGAGTCACAAGACTGAGACACATGTCAAGTGAGTTTTAGTTATGTAGCCCGAAATTACATGAATTGCCTCACAGGACTTTACAATCTGCACAGGACAGCATTCAGCACCTGCTATCCTGAGACCACATCCTCGGTTTGGATGAGAAAAACTGTGTCTTCCAGAGCGGGCAGACGTGCCTTCAATTGATCATGGGACCCTTGTCTGGCTCTTCGTAGAGGTATCTGGAGAACTGAGACAAACCATGTCTGCACTCAAGTTCCCAGCTTGGCCTACCTAATTCGCTTATTGAGATCTGGTCACAATGCAGGACGACTGAAGATAATGAGAACACAGTAATAAATAAATGCCTATGGCCTGTAATCAGATGTTAAGAACCAGGTAGAAATAGGGTCTTGAAGTCCAAATCCCTATTAGTGGCAACACACCTGACAAGATAGAAATGTTTTCTACAGTATAAGTAACATACTGACATTTGTGTTGTTCTTCAAGAGATCAAAATGTTAAGTTTTGCCTCAGGCTGTCCCCCAGACCACATCAGGCTCAGCTACTTTGTGTGCAAAATTGACATGTTTGCCCGAGTGTAGGGCAACACTTTATGTATGGAGTTCAATAGATCTCAAAATGGTCTTAAATGTGTAAAACATGATCTTAAAAAATAAAAAAATAAAGATTTGTAAATGTGCGATTTGTGCTTAATTTTGGGAACTCACAAATGCATGTTCCACACAATTATCAAGCATTTTGAACAAATGTAAAAACATGAAATAGCATTGTAAAATTGTAAAAAACAAAACAAAAAAAGGTGCCATTATTTGGACCAGGTAGCATAACTTCAGCTACAGGAACAAATGCTCTCCTACCTTGCCTGTCTGGTTTGTAGTGTAGGTTAGCATCACTGGGCTAATGTGCTAGTCTCTCCTGGTTCAACCAGCCTGGACGTGCAGTTTTCTCAGCAGAAGAAAAGGAGCGGCTTATTTAGACCATATATTTACATCCATGGGCTACTGTATAGAGTATATAGTTGGTACATTTATGTGTTCTAACCAAGGGGCAATTCTGTATATTTAGAAGAAAATGTCTTTAACACTTTGAAATTACATACAATTTCACCAAAATCCCAGATGCACCAGTTTTACACCCACACTTAAACGCAGCATGCATTTGTGAAGCTTTGGACGGTGAAAATAGAATCAAAACTCCACATTCAAATGTAACCTGATCCGTGTGTAGCAGGTGATCGGTGCGCACACATTTAACAATCTGTAAATAAATACAAAAAACGTCACAACTACTTTTAGACATTTCCCTACACAGGAAGCTTTTCAAAGGAAATTGATCAGATCTGTAAAGTTGAAGTTAAACATCTGTACGTAAATTATTAATATTCATTCAGATAGTGATGTGTGTATTTGTCAAACTGTGTTCAAAGTGTTCAAATTGCTTGGTACTTGTGTTTTAGATTGGAACATGCATTTGCGAGTACCTGAAAATACACACAAATCGTTGTCCACATTTGGAAATCTTATTTCTCATTGTAGATCATATCAGATCTTATGACCATTTTGGGACTAATTTTACTCCATATTGACACCTAATGTTTAACAACAAAATAGAATTTGGGTCAGTGCCTTCCAAAATGACTCATATGCTCATTGAACAACTCAAATGATCTGGTTACGGTGAGGGAAAGGTCATTTTCATGGTTTATAGAACTTAACAGCTGGGCGTTTTTGTTGTCCCATGGCCTCAGTGCCCTATTGAGGGTAAATTCACCAGCCAAAACCAGATTGCATAGATTAGTATGTTAGTGTTAAATGTTTGTGAATTTGGGTAAATGAATGACTGTGTGTGTGTGTGTCTGCATTGCTTCTCTCAGTCTCATTGCCATGCTGCTGTTTGTCCTTGCAGTTGCCTGCCAGCTGAACTTGACCGGGCCAGAAGGATACATAGAGGCTCCGCCAGAGTCCAGCTCGGCTTTTCACTCCACTATGGACTGCAGCTATGTCATCACTGTCTATATGGGCTATGGAGTGGAGGTGCAGGTAAGAGCAACATCCATCAATACTGCATATGTTGGACTCCTGATTCTCTCCAGCAAGCCTGATGTCATGAAAGATTCCTACTTAATAGATGTACTACTGTTATACATTTAATCTACTGTATGGATGGAAAGGTGTGTACTTAATAACTATAGTAGTTATTTTGGCCAAAAGACAGCTACATATGGGATATCATCTTTCTTATAATTGAGATTGATGGTATGAATATTAAAAACACGGCTGTCTGATTTGTATGATATTGAAGTTATGGCTTTCATAGAACACCTCATCTCTACCAAGAAGAGAAAACCAC